>JAAGAY010146915.1:0-27772 GCA_011801015.1 Ardeotis arabs | reverse complement strand
GGGACATAGATTTGGATTAGATATTAGGAAAAATTTTTTTACCCTGAGGGTGGTGGAACACTGTCCCAGGTTGCCCAGAGAGGTGGTGGATGCCCCATCCCTGGAAACATTCAAGGCCAGGTTGGACGGGGCTCTGAGCAACCTGATCTGGTTGGAGATGTCCCTGCTTCTTGCAGGGGGGTTGGACTGGATGACCTTTGAAGGTCCCTTCCACCCTAACCATTCTATGATTCTACGATTCTATAAAGGGTTAGGCTTGGCTCCCCAGATGGGCAGGACTGGGAAGAGCATTAGGTAGATTCTATCTTAGCAAATGCAGGGGAGAGTCGATACAGCCAACCAGCTGAACGAAGGTACATAGAAATAAAGTTACTTTAATTCTTGCAATGTCAACACAGAGATTTTATGTGGTCTAAGCAAGAATGTGTCAGTAGACTGAGAAAACCGTAAGATCTGGAAGTGTTCAAGGCCAGGCTGGATGGGGCTTTGAGCAACCTGGTCTAGTGGAAGGTGTCCCTGCCCAGGGCAGGGGGCTTGGAATGAGATGATCTTTAAGGTCCCTTCCAACTCAAACCATTCTATGATTCTGTGATCTATAGTGGTAGGGTAACATTTTAGGGTAGAGGGTATAAAGGGCCACAGGGCCCTGATGGACAACAGTGCCAAGGTGATGTCATTTCTCCATATGGATATTTAGCCAGATGTAGCCACTCACTGTGTTTCCTCCATGGAGTCTACATTTCATCTGCAAGGCTGGGGACCCCCCTGCCTCTGAAACAGCAGCAACCCCTGGGATTCAACACTGCTTTGCGAAAAGGGGAAAGAGGACAGTTTCTGGTTGCCTGGCTGCTGTGCCAAACGGTTTCTGACTGTGATGGATCCCCATATTTTTTTTTGCGTTGACTTGTCACTCAGAAACAGATCAAACCACCAGCCAGGTGAGCTCCGTGCCTCTGTAGATTATGTCAGAACCTTGCTCTGTTTTGGGCTTGTGCGAATTGCTGTGTCACTGTTTCATCGTGGCTCTCTGTTTTGAAATAGGCTCTGCAGCTGCTGCTCCTTCTGTTTTACTTGGAGAGAAGCAGTGGAGAGTCATTGCGGGCCATTTTGAATGTTCTTCCTTTGTGGCAGTTTGCCCGAGAATGAGATGAGTCACAGGCAGGTTACATGCCGTATCCGCGTGAGTGTGAATTAGAGGGAAGGCTCCAGGATTATTGGCGATTGTCTCCCCGAGCGGCCCACCAAATTGTGCATTTCACAGGGCTGGAGGCTGCCATGGCCTCCTAGTCCTTTGGGTCCTACTTAAGGGGGATGAGCTAGTCTATTCTGCTCTGCCAGCTGCTAGCAAAACCTGTTAGGTCTGCTTGACCTGTCAGATTGTTAGGGTTCAAATGGATTAGGAAAGGAACGTCAAAAAATGTTCCCAGCATATGGATGCCTCATGGCCTTGCGGCAGGCTACGTGTCATGGAGAGAGGTATGTGCAATCAGGGATAGAAGGGAGCTAATAGAAATATTGGCTGCCTTGCTGCATTTTGAGCCATCGAAGTTTCTGTGCCTAAGTAAAACCAAGGAGGAATTAAGCAGTGGGGGCTACAAGCCGGTCCCCGGAGCGCTGCGCACAGTCTCAGGGAGTTCAGACTACCCTTTGGATGATCAGGGAAAGGGGGGATGTATTTTGTGAGAAGAGCATGTGGATCACTTAGTCAACCAAGGCTGAAAGATGACCTTAGTAAGCAAAGCAAAAGAAGTTTGCAGGCAAAAGAAGTATTTATGCTAAACATGTCAGAGCAAAAGAGGTATTTATGTTAAAAGATAGTACTGACAGAGGATCAAATGGGAATAAATTGGACATGGACACCTTTGGTTTGGGAAGGAGAATAGTATTTCTAAGCCTCAGAGACATTTTAGGAAACCTTTCCAAAGAAAGGCATCAAACCTGTTTTAGTGTACAACAGGTACAGTTGAGGAAGGAGGCACAGGAGAGGTGCCATCTTACAGGTGGAGGTGAAAAGTACCTGGATGAAGTGGGATTTGTTGATATCCTCAGGAGGGCACTGGAAGGATATGATCATTGCTTTTCTCAGTTTGTTACACGCCATTTTGACTCTGTTGAATTATTCTTATGATTCAGGGTTCCTGCCAGGAGGAAAGAAACCTTTTCTCCTTGATGCAGAACTTGGCTTGGGGTTTGATTTGTCCTGGGGGCTTTTTTCTCTCCTTTCCCTGTTAGCACTGGACTGGCCCAAGTAAAAATCGGCTTGGAGGGAGCAGGGGGCAAGCACTCCACTTGTGCTTTCAGAAACAAAAAGAAATGTTTTGAGTGCCCATCCCCTCCACACACCCTAAATTTATCCCAGAGTCAGAGATAATGTCAGAGAGGAACTGGGCTGGGTCCTTCCTTCTCTGTAATGCAGAGGGTGGGTGACATCATTTGACATGGATCCATGACCTTGGCAACACACTTGTTCTCTCCTGCTTTTTTGCAATGGCACATTGTCATTGGAGGCTTTTAAGTCCTTTGCATTTCGAGTCTCTCCTTGACTGTGAACTGCTTGGGATCCACATGGAGGATGGTGGTTGAGCAAGGCTCTGAACAGGGCTTCTTAGGGGCTCTTTCAGGCACGCAGCTAATGCCTGGGAAAAATGCATAAGGTAACCGTGATGGTGTGGTCTGGAGCTCTGCCCTCCAGAGTAAGTGGTTCACAGGATTGATGTGTGGTGACTTATTTCCATCAGGAGCTCTTCCTTCCATAGCAACTCGGTAACCCAAAGGAAGTTCCTGATGCAGGCATTGCCCAACCAGGAACACTTTGTGTTTGAGAATGGAAAGGATAAGTCACAGCTCTTTTTTCCCCTCTGATTTACTAGCAATCTGAGAAGATGACAAATAAAACAGTTTCTGACAGGAAACTGTTAGAGTCCAGTGCAGTGTGTAATTGTGCAGGTTTGTTCTGGACTGAAGCGTTCCCATACTTGCTGTCTGTGATATGACTGACCCAGAGTGTTTCCAAGTCCTGGATCGAGCAGTGCTCTCAGGCCAGATACTAACCGCAGCTTATTTGGAGGTCTGGGCTTGGACCAGTTGTCCCTGGGGTGGATGAGCTGCAGACCATTTCAGCAGCTCTACCCAGGTGTGTTTAGGACGCTGAATACAGCCTGGTAAACAAGTCAAGACACAGATAGTGACGTCCCTCATGTATCTACAGAATAAAAGGTGTCATTTAGACCAAACAAGGGCTACAGCCCAGAGAGGAAGGACTCGTAGTGGGAAAGTTTATCCCAGGGCTATCCGAGGGTCATCTAGGCAATGGTATGCCAAGGCAAGAACAGGGGAACCCTTCTTGGAGCAATGCCAGCACCATCCAAAGATGAGCAGGGTCTGTAGCAGGCCGACGTTCCTTCCACATGCGTAGCTAGAGGAGCTGCTCCTGCACAGCGTCATCCAAAGACAATTTCCAGCCGTGACCTTCTCCCATGCCTGGCTGCTGCTGGATTTGGGAGCATTTGGGCAGTTCAGTGCCCGCAGCGGCTGAGCGAATGGGGCCAAACCTCAGCTACGTTATGTGCCGGGGTGGGTGAAGGAGAGGAGCACGTTCCCTCTCCTCATCTCACGGACTGAGGGAAGGAAGGGGCGCCGGGAGCAATCTTCAGGCTCCTTCCATTGCTGAACGTGGGTCCCTCACTATGGCCATGGTCCCAGCGGTCTTCCCGTTGCCCATGGCAGTCAGTGCCTCGCGCTCCAACACCCTGGCCCCCGTCATGGAGGGCATGGAGTGGGGGTCCGGCCTCTGAGGGGACGAGGTCTGAGCCCCGCCACCGAGGGGCCGGGGGTTCTGTCACCGAGGGGACCCTGCGCTCCCCCCTGGCCCCGCCGCCCCGAGCCCGCCGCGTCGCCATGGCGGCCCTCGGCCTTTCCCGCAGCGCCATCTAGCGGTGCCCCGCGGTGCGCGGGGCGACCATGGCGGGCGGCGTCCCCTCTCCCTTCTCTCGTCTCCCTTCTCTTTTCTCCCTTCACCCTTCTCTTTTCTCCCTTCTCCCCTCAGCCGCCCGAGTTACCCCTCTGCCTCAGTGGAGCCCGGCGGCAGAGCCAGAAATCAGACCTGAGCTCGCAGCTCGGGCCAAGGGCAGAGGGGAATGAGGAGGAAGAACGACCCAGCCCCTGTTTCGGGCCCTGACCTGGGGGTGCTGAGGAGCCCCGGGGAAGGACCTGCAGCTCTCTGCCACCGCCCTCCTCCCAGACAAGGGTGAACATCAATTCCTGCCCCAGGTGCTGCCCTAAAGGTGCTTTGTCGTGAGCTCGGACAGTTTTTTTTTGCTCATCTGCAGCTAAAAGCAGCGCTGGGGCCCATCACCAGCCATCTTGGGGTGAAGCACCAGGGCCCGAGGGCCTGAAGCAGGGGCTACACTGGAGGCACTGGTGACTGACCCTCAGAGATTTGGGGACAAGTGTACAAGAAACTCTGATGGGAGACAAGAAATCCTTACTTGTCCTGGGCCACGCACATGTTATGCTGTCCCTTGCCAGCAGTGGGCTGGAGCTCAGGGCCAGGAGACCCAGCCAGCGATTTCTGTGGGGTCCAGCACACCAAGGTGTGCGTGAGGTAACCCCCGAGGCTCCTCGGGCTCTGCCAGCGAGGGAAACTGAGCCTAAACAGCGTTAGTCAAGGGAGCAATTAATATTCTGAAGTTGGTGTGTAATTATCGAGTCCAGCCTTCACCCAAAGAGCGGTTAGAGACTTCACCTCCTGCTCCTGGCTGGATGGTGCTGTGCCTTTGGGGAGAACATCAGGCTTGTCTTCTTCTTCTTCTCCCTTAGAAGTTGGTTTCTGCGGGTGATTCCCTTCAAATGTAATACATTCCCCTTGTCTTTGCCTATTTGGAGGTACTCCTGCGATAATTCTCACAAGAAGCTGTTCTCTCTTTCTTATACATTTGCCAAAATCCTTAACCAAGGTGGCTGGTAGATTAGCTGGATGTAAATACAGGGTGTGCTTGATGGTTAGCACAAAATAACGGCGTTGTTTAGCAATGTATACGTAAATGCATACTGTAGAGATGCGATGGTGTAGCAGGGATGTGCCATGGAAGCCACAAAATACAGAACTTTGGTAGCTGACCTGAAGGAGAGATTCACAATCAAAGGCAAGGAGGAGTTTGAGTTTTCCCTCTCCCCCCAGCAAAACAGGATTTCCACCATAATTTTCTGGACCCTTGGGAGCTCCGTGGGGATTCCAGGTTGTGTTCAGCAGAGGGCAGTGGTTGGTTTGGTCACTGCTTGGCTGGCAGCATCAGACCTCTTAAACTAGTGCCACTGACTTTGCTGTTTGCTGAAATCATTCTGCTGCGGAGTATCCGAAAAAGCTGTGGAAAAGGATGGTGCAAGCAGAGCCTCCCTGCCTTGCATCAGTGAGATGCAGAGGTAATGGTGGGTCTGTGAAGTCTCTTGGGGAAATTCAGCAAATCTCCCTCTTCCCACTCTGTGCCAGCTTATGAACTAAAAAAAGAGTTTTTCTGAGGAAAAAAAAATTCCTTGACCTGGTTTAAATCTGCTGATTTACTTGTTGATTTTCAAGACGTTTGGCATTTTGTTATCTGCAAACAGATTTATTAATTTGAATTAAAAACCCCCAAACCTTAATCCTGCTGTATGTGCTCATAAAATTTCCCTGAACAGTGTATGTAACCAGTACTGCTCATGTGAGTGAAGAATACCACACAGCCTCTCATCCGGGCATCCTGTTCTCGTGGGAAGAGAAAAGATGCGGGAAAATGGAAAAATTCCTGCAACACAAGGGTACCAGCCACCTGGACCGGGCAATGTGTCCTAGGTGGCCTTGGGAAAGTTACTCAAACATAGCAAAATTGGCGTGGAGCTGCTCTGAGCTGCTCCAGAAAGCCTGGGAAGGGAATGCCGAGGGACAACTCCTGTGATGGTCCCCCTGTGGCTGCTGGCACGCCAGATGCTGCTGCGGGAAGGAAGCCAAGGCTGGGAATTCCCAGCCAGTTGCTCTGTACGGGGCTGGGGACAGCTGACATGATATCGAACTTGTCGGTGCAGAGCAGCCTCAGGGTTGTGGGAGCAGCCCAGCTTTAGGTTCCTACCTCTGTGCAGGAAGAGTTGAATTCCAGCTGTTCCTGCTGCAGGCAAAAGGGATGAGCCATTCCTAGGATGAGGCTCAAGTCTAAAAAGAACCGGTAGGGTATTTACACCTGCATCTCAGAAGCTTTTTCTTTTCTCCAGTTGCTGGAAAGAGCTCAGGCTGTTCCCTGGGATTTTACACACTGCTAGCGGAGCAAAGAGGCCCCCTGGAGAGCCATTAAAATGTATTTGAACTGTGAAGGTTTTTTTGCTGATGGTGGGGAAAAAAAATGCACTTTTCCACGAGTGGGAAAAAAATTGTGTCCTTGAGGAGACTGGAGAGAGCATAAAGGGATTCCCCGCACCTTTGGGCTTGCGTTAAACAACTAACCCTCCAAAAGTTGTCTTGTGTTTTTGGTCTGCTCATGTCAACTGGTTATGCCCACGCTGCCAGCTGCTCTCCAACCGTAAACATGGTTCCTGGGAAGTGGAAAATCCACAGACCCCTTGGGGGGACCCTTGGATGTGGTGTAGAGAAGCTCCTCACATCTCTCACAAGGAACCACATGCAGAGATTGTGCCTCAGTTTCCCTCTCGCTTTCACCCCACACCTCCCTGCTGTCCCTGTGGTCTCTCCCTCCTCTCCCTGCCTCATCAGGGTTTGTACCCTCGTGGTAGGGGTCTGCAAGTCTTCTCCCCAGCCACACTGAAGTGTTTCTCTTCACATGCATGCGTGCATGAACGCATAATTGCACAGACTTGTCCCTTTTGGATTTATCATGCATTTGTTTTCACTGTTTCTCAGGGTGTTTGTGTCCTCGGGGGTTCAGCCAGGTACTCAGCTCTCTCAGACCCCTCAGGGTCTCTCTCTCAGGGTCTCTGAGACCCCTCTCTTAGATCTCAGCAGGATCAAGAGTGCTTTTACTTGCAAAGTCACCAATTGCACCACACTGCTGGAGCTGCAAATGAGAAGGGCTTCCAGGAACAGCCCAGAACAGACCCCAAACCCTCCACTGAAATCCTCCCTGGCTGCTAGTGGGTGCTGGATTGGGATGTGGGTGATGTCTGATTTGCATCACACAGCAGGAATTTGCTAGTGTATTTAACAGCCCACAGGCTGCTGCTGCCTGCCACAGATCAGAGGACTTTCTTGCCTGCAGCTGTCTCTGCCAGGCTTCTTGCCTTGTTTTTCCATTGCATTCTGCGTTGCCACCCATGTGACTCTGCACACCTATGCCTCCGCGCAGGTGTCCTACCCTGTTCTGCGCAGCTCTCCCTTGGGCCTCTCGTACTCCCTCGTTCAGCGCCGCTGACGAATGACCCTCCAGGATACTCTTGGCAGAACCAATTGATTTTTCTTGCCCCCCTCAGGAGTTTGCAGGACAAACAGCTGCTGTATTGATCGTGAATGTTAAGTTGCAAACAGCGCATCCGCATCCCGTGTGCTGGCAGCTGCTGCTGCTGGTATGAAACACGCCAGCTGTAGAGACAACGTGCAGAGAACCCCCTCACCCCACTTCCAGTCCTTGTGGGCTTGGAAGAGCTACACGCGTGGCTGCCAGATGCAGAGTATGTGGGCTTTGTCAAGTAGGTCTGGCCAGAGAGTGTAGGGGCTGAAACGAAGCTAAAAATGTTACGGATACACATTGGTGCTGGCAGACCTGGAGCTCTGGGTGGTGGGTAGAGAAGCATCATGCTCCCATGGTCCTTGAGCATCAGGTGTGTCCCTCAGTCCCTTTGTATCAACCTGCATCTGCCCCAGTGCAAAGAAAGCATTTAACCTACATTAAACCAATTGATGGACTAACACCCCTTTGTCCCCCATCCCCATCTTTCTCCGATTCCCCTGCCTGAAAAAGGCAGCTGAAACATCTGAAGAAGCTCAGCAAATAACCACCAGAAAGTCTGACCCTGGAAACGTGCCTCATAGGAAGACAGAGTAATTTAATTTTTTCGGAGTGCAGGAATGGAGTGTTGTTTGCAAATACCTTTGCTGAGGGGAAAAAAAAATCTGGCATTGGGGTGTGTAGTAATCTGTTAGACAAAGACGGAGCAAATATCTGCGTCTTGGAACACTGCAAAGACAAAGAAAGTGCTTTATCTTCTCTAAACTTCAAAGAGGCATTAGAGCTTTTCTGAAAAAGGGGCTCCGTTTTAAATGGTTGGTGCTGGGATGACTGGGTGAGGCTTTCTCATCTCTGTTAGGCGTGCAGTATCCTTAGAGAGAAGTCCTGCTGGCTTCCAAGTCCTTCCAGCCTTGGGAAGCAGCAGGGTTGAGCCTGGTCTGATATCGCATGGGTTAATACACCCTACAGCGGCTTGCTGGAACCTCTGCGGCCAGGTAGAGCGTTAGCAGTGGCAGAACTGTTAGGATTGTATAGAAAAAACCATCCAATAGTTTGCTTTAATTATGACAATACCAATCTGTTTGCTTTATGCAGTGTTTGTCATAAGATGAAACATGGTTACCAAAATTATCGTGTAGACTAGTCTGTGTATAATAGCAGGCCAAGAGGTTACAAGAGGAAAGGTTTCCGGGTTGGGTAGGAGGTACAAAGTAAAGCTACCAGATAAACAAACCATAACTTCTGTCAAAAACCTATCAACAGATTCCCACCATGTGCACCGCGAAAGGGCAGCTGTGCAGAGAGGTCCGTCTGAACCGGCGTCTTGAGCACCGCCGTGTTTTCCAAGCGATGCTGGCAGGGTGGCATTTCCAACTTTAAATAATATCAATCAAGAAGAAGCCTGCCCTGGGAAGCCAGGATTTGGGCAATCTCTGAGCTATCCAAAATGTCAAGCGGTTGGATACTGGGCTTTGGTTTAGACTCCTGTGTAATGAGCTTCACAAATGAATTTATAGGGGTTCTTCTCTGGCTGGAGAGATGCTGCCTGTGAGATCAAAGGAAGGATGAGCTGGCTGGGCTCTGGCCCAAGGCTTTCATGCCATGCTCTACTCTGATATGGACTTCCCCTGGGCAAGTCTCTTGGGGAAATCTGTTTAACTGACCTGCAGCAATCTCCACTTTTCTCCATCTGTAGAGACAAACAAGCACTTCTAGGCCTGTTTTAGAGGCCTCTTTTGGAGGACATGGAAGTAAAGTTGCTCTGAGAAAATCTGGGCTGTTACTTTGCTCTTGGGTTGCTTGACCCACGTAGAGGGAATCCTTTAATGTCATATCAGGAAAGTCTTGTTAGGGTCCACTGAGGGATAAAAGCAAAGCAGAGTGGTCTTCTGCAAGGGAGAGAGGCAAGGCCTTCAGAGCATCCTTAGAATATCTCTTTTGGGGCTGGAGCTCAGACTAGCGCTTGCTCTTTTGCCTTTCCTGCTGAGAAGAGCAGAGGTGACAAGGTTGGAGAAGGAGATATACTTGGATCAGAGCTCCTGATGGAGACTCTGACAAAATAAAACCTATTCTAGCAGATCTACACATTCATGGAGCATTGTACATCCCTACATGGCTGTCTGAGAGTCAACTGGTGCTGGAATATACTCTTTATGTTCCATATGGGAACCAAACTCTGGATCACATTTGCCCACTGAGGCATGGCACTGCAGCCCATTCTGATCTTTAGCCCCTTTTATTTTTCAATGAGCAGCTTCAAATCAGAGAGTTCTGTGTCCAGAAAGTTCTCCTGAAGTGACCCCTTTCCCTCTTTACAAGAGTCCTGCATGCTGTACCACACTTACTCAATCACATCTTCTAGTCCAGAGCGGAGCGCTCAAGGAAAATCAGTGCTTCACGTCCTGTTCAGCCCTTTCACAGGAGCTGCAAGTCAGATATATTACTTGAGAGAAGTGAACTGAGTGAGTGATAGGGCTGTAAGGAGGCAAGTAAAGAGATTTCTTTGTGCAGCTCAAACTGAGTCAAGAGGACGTAACATCAAGAGTGATGGGGGACATGCTTGTCCATGTTATCCCTTTGTTTCTTCTCTCCTTGTGGCCCTAAGAATGTTTCATTATTTTCTGGTGGGCCATCTGTTGCCAAGATGGCCTTATATTGTCAAGTTAATGAAGGAAGCAGACCAGCAAGGGCTGACAGTTGTTTTATTATCTACTATTAATAGAGCTTAAACTAAACGCATGAGAAGCTTAACATGAGCCGGCAATGTGCCCTTGCAGCTCAGAAGGCCAACCGTATCCTGGGCTACATCAGGAGAAGTGTGGCCAGCAGGTTGAGGGAGGTGATTCTCCCCCTCTACTCTGCTCTGGTGAGACCCCACCTGGAGTACTGCATCCAGTTCTGGAGCCCCCAACATAAGAAGGACATGGACCAGTTGGAGAGAGACCAGAGGAGGCCACAAAGATGGTCAGAGGGCTGGAGCACCTCTTCTGTGAGCACAGGCTGAGAGAGTTGGGGCTGTTCAGCCTGGAGAAGAGGAGGCTCTGGGGAGACCTTAGAGCGGCCTCCCAGTGCCTAAAGGGGGCTACAGGAAAGATGGGGAGAGGCTGTTCAGTAGGGCCTGTTGTGACAGGACTGAGGTAATGGTTTTAAAATAGAGGGAAGGAGATTTAGAATTGGTATTAGGAAAAAATTTTTTACACTGAGGGTGGAGGAACACTGGACCAGGTTGCCCAGAGAGGTGGTGGATGCCCCATCCCTGGAAACATTCAAGGCCAGGTTGGATGGGGCTCTGAGCAACCTGATCTGGTTGGAGATGTCCCTGCTCCTTGCAGGGGGGACTAGATGGCCTTTAAAGGTGACTTCCAACCCTAACGATTCTGTGATTCTATGATTCTGTGAACATCTATAGTAAATATTTCCCTTTGCTTTTCTGTGGCCCGGTGTTGACGGGCAATGGACAGCAGTCTGCCCGTCCTGATATGAAGACTTGGGTTTATTAAGGCAAATACAAGCAGGGGAGTGGAGTTGGAAGAGGGCCACTTAGCTTCTCATCGGGATGGCAGAAGCTTCTCTCTCCAAATTTTCACTGAGATTGTTATGAGGTGAACAAGGACTTTCTCCTACAAGTAAACTCAACTTTATTTCATCTGACAGACTCTTTCTTGTTGCATGGGCAGCTGGAAAGGATAACCTCAGTCTTTAGTTGGGCTGTTAGCTCTGCGTACACCCATGAAGGGAAAACAACATCACTTGTGTTAAAACTCAAACCCCAACCTAAATTAGTCTAATCTCTGATCCTACAGTCCAGCACCCCAAAGAAGAATAGTTTCATGAACTAAGACCTTGATATACTGCCAGCATTGGCAGATTATAAAAGCACTTAGAGAATCTCTCATCTGTGCTGGGAAAGTTTTGGTGCTCTTTGCAGCATCTGCTGGGTGTACAGTAGGGTTAGAGCCAGGTCTAAGCAAAGCTAGTTCTTTGCCCAGGACTCTGCTGGTCTGAGGTCCTCTTCTCAGCTTGGTGTGAGACTGTTGTGTAGATGATTATATAGACAGCCAGCAGTCAGCAGAGGAAAACATCAGCCTGTGTATCTCAGAGAGCAGCTGACTTGTGGCTACACACCATGTGATGGCAAAAAAACCCTGGATGGCAGGACTTGGGACTTCTCTTCAGATAAGGCCTGGAGACCTGGGAACATACAGGGACAGGGCCTTCCAGCAAAGGGAGCAGAGATGGAGCAGACTGGGGACGTGTGGAAAAGGAATTGCGTGTGGGAGAGAAGGCATCAGAGAGATGGGAAGTGTGTGAGTATTGCAGTGGGCAATCAGTCATTTCTTGTGCTTGCGGACATGCTGCAGTCTCCCAGTCTGTGTCTGCTTGGGATGCCCTGCAGAGTGTGGGACGTATGCTGTGATGTGACATTTCAGGTGGCACCATCTAGCATAAGCATCACCCAGCGCTTCCCGTGACGGTGCTGCTCATCATGTAGCCAACATACACAATGGGTGCTGCTGCTAGTCCATGAGCACGCATGCTGCACTGGATCCCCTCCTGCACCCCTTGCACCCTCTCCCCAAGGGCAGTTGGATGAAGGCCCTCTTCCTCCTTCCCAGCACACAAGGGACTTTCCTGTCTTCTACCCCAAGACCACAAAAGCTCAGACAGCTGTGGGGACATCCCTCTTGTCCCTTTCCTGGGCCTCACCATGGGAAGGGGATAAAGTGCTCTGCTTTTAGGCTTTTTCTTCCTAAAATGGGAGTCTTACAGCTCTGATTCAAGCACTGGAATCCTCCCCAGAGCTCCTGTTTCAGGACTAATGATGCCCAGAAGGGGAAAAGCAAACCAAGCCCTTACTTGTTTTTCTGTGTCATCCTTTGCTGGATATCATGTCCCTGTGTTCCCTGGCCGCTTTCCCCTGTATTAGCTTCCTTGTCCTTGTTCTCACTATCTCTCCCCTCTGTGGAGCTCCAGTTATTGTTTAACCCATTGGCTCCCTCTCCTTTCCTTCCTTGGGCTATTCAGCCTGGAGAAAAGAAGGCTCTGGGGAGGCTTTCTAGTACCTCAAGGGGGCCTACAGGAAAGATGGGGAAAAACTCTTTAGCAGGGCCTGTTGTGACAGGAGGAGAGGTAATGGTTTTAAAATAGAGGTAGATTTAGATTAGATATTACGAAATTTTTTTTTATGCTGAGGATGGTAGAACACTGGCCCAGGTTGCCCAGAGAGGTGGTGGATGCCACATCCCTGGAAACATTCAAGGCCAGGTTGGCTGGGGCTCTGAGCAACCTGATGTGGTTGGAGATGTCCCTGGTCCTTGCAGGGGGGTTGGACTGGATGACCTTTGAAGGTCCCTTCCAACCCTAACCATTCTATGATTCTCATACAGGTGACCTGTGCTGATAGCCCCAGCGTAGAATCATAGATTGATTAGGGTTGCAAGGGACCTTCAAAGGTCATCTAGTCCAACCCCCCTGCAAGGAGCAGGGACATCCCCGGCTAGATCAGGTTGCTCAGAGCCTCATCCAACCTGGCCTTGAACGTTTCCAGGGATGGGGCATCCACCACCTCTCTGGGCAACGCCTACACCTGCTAACAGTACTTATTGATGCTAATTAGGCTGACTAATGAGACTCTTGTGGACACATCTGAGGGACAGCAAAACCCAGAGGGACAAGGAAGGAAGAAATTGCCTTTGCCCATAGCCGTGCTGTTTCCTCTTTGCGGTTATCAAGATGGTTGTGGCGCGAGGGCAGAGCTTGCTCAGAGCCCAGGAGGAAGCCAATCTGGCAGATAACCCCATGTGTGGAGTCAAAGGCTCCTTTTCTGGTGCAGAACTGGTGATTTTCAGCTTTGCTGGGCGCAGATATCTTTCTAATATGACTGAGGGCTGGCTGTTCTGCACCTCTGCCTTGCTACAGGTTTCTCGTTCTGATTTTTCACTTTTTTTTTTTTTTGCTAGCCTCTGGGCATCTGGTAGAAGAGGATATTTCTAATTCACTTTGTAGGATTTTAGGTGGACAAGAGAACCACAGCACATCAAAGAGGAACGAATGCTGTAATTCCCCTGAAAGGTCGGGGCTTTTTACAGGTCTCTTCATTGCTGTTAAGCTCTTCAGGGAACGCTATATTCTACCACAGACTTGGTGGTAGTATGATGTGCAACACCCATCCATCCCTATTACTATTTCAGCCTCTGGGTAGTGGTGTAGATCCTAAAAGGCTGTTAAGTGCCTGATTTTGTTGGAAACCATTGGGAATTTGGTATCTAAATCTTTAAATATGCTACATAGAAGACTGCCCTGCGAAAGCTGACGTGTATGTGTTTTACCTTAGCAATCTTAACAGGTTGCCCAGAGAGGTGGTGGATGCCCCATCCCTGGAAACATTCAAGGCCAGGTTGGACGGGGCTCTGAGCAACCTGATCTAGTCGGGGATGTCCCTGCTCCTTGCAGGGGGGTTGGACTAGATGACCTTTGAAGGTCCCTTCCAACCCAAACCATTCTATAATTCTATGATTCTATGAATCTCTGCGTGTGTTTAATGATGCATGGAGTTACTCACGTTGCTCTTGGAGACTTCCCTGTTGTGTCATACGTGGCTTTGGTTGTGCTGTTCTCATCAGACAAAGGGCGGGCTGGGGTGGGAACAGGATTATTGCAGTCCTTGTTGGTGATCACCAAGAGGCAACCCAAGAAGATACCGTGAGCAGAGGGGTGTTGCAGATCAAGAGGTGAGAGACCTCACCCCAGTCTCCAGAAACACAGAGAACTGAGGGAGGCTTCAGCAGCAATGGCAACTGGCAGGTGAAAGATGCCCACCAAAACCGTGCCATTTGGAAGAGTATTTCTGACAATAGCTGAGTTTTCGGCACTGATTTTCAACATTGAGCAGAAATGGATGACTTTAAATAGGACAGAGGTTTAGCAAGTGCTGCACCCTGAGGAAAAGCAAGCTGTGTAAACAATATGGATTAAACACAGAGCAGAAAAAAATCGCTGAAAAAATAGGTTAGTTTGTGAATGATTTAGCCTCTTTCCAATTTTTGGAGATTGCGTCCTTGATGAGGGACTAGACCCTGCTTTGGAGCTGGTATAAAATGAAGAAGGACCACCGAAAGCTCTGGATAAGGCAATAGACATTATCAAATAAAGAGAATTATCCAGTCTCAGGTGGCCTTGATGGGGAGTGAATAACACACTGACAGTAAAGGGAATTCAGACTACTACAAGTTAAGTTTACAGCAGAAAGACTGAGCTTCAACTGAGACCCTGTTTAGGAACTTTAAAACCTAAGCAAATAATTGTAGAGATTTTATACTGACCTCAGATGAGCAACTGCACTGAGAAGGATGTTAAGACATTTCTGTATATGGCAAAAATACTGTCGATAGCGAAGGAAAGGGAGGTGTGAAAACTGTAGCTTGTTGGAACAAAGAAACTAAAACAAGCTCTGCGCTGTTCCTCCTGTTTCTCTGAAACAGTCTTGGCAGAAGACAGTACTGCTAGCAGCTCTGTATCCGTGACACACATTTTAATTAAAACCAGTTTAGATGGCATGGAAAGGTCTGAGGGTGTGCTGTGGGTTGGTGGGTGTAAGTTTTTGGGGTTTGCAGGGAAGTGCAGACCTTTGAGGCACAAAATATTTTCTCCAGATGAGGGGCTGGTGGAAAATGGTGGGAGAAATGTGAAGTGACCAGGCTGTCTGAGAAGTCAGAGCATAATCCATGTGTGCTGATGCATCATTTAACAGAGAGCTGCTAAGAAGGTGATGTTGGCTGTAGGTGACTATGTCAGTGGTTTACAGATGAAAAAGGAAATAGATGAGGCAGAAGGAAAACACAGTACAGTTGGACCCTGGGAAGGCTCACCATTTGCATGGCTATGTCTAGAATGTGAAACAACGGCCAGGAAAACACTTACATCCCATGGGGTAGTGCCACAGTGTTGGTGGCCCTCATCACAACCTCTTGGAAGGAAAATCCTCTTCAAAGGAATGGCACTCCCAGCAAAAGGACACGGAGTCGGCTGTATCGCTTGGGAAAGCCTCAGAGAGGTCACACATCTAGCAATGGCAGTTGCTGTGCCCTGGGACGATCAAGAGCCTGAGTTAATGGACCAACTGCAGCTGACTACATCTTGTTGACGTTCTGGGTGAGACCTGCAGATCCCTGCACTAGCCGACTGAACACTGCCCATCTGTAGATTCCAGATGCATAATTTTATTTCAGGCACAGGACGCAGCTGCCCAAGCACAAGTGAACACTGTGGGATACCTGAGGGTAGGCCACTGGGACAGTGCAGGACTTGTAGGAGAACCACGGTATTGTGTAGCAGGAACTAGAGGTGCGATGACACCCCATCATGCCTACCATGGCATTAGGCACTGACCTATCGGCAACTGAGTCCTTCCCTGGGGGACTTTGGAGCTGGATTAAGATACGTGCATTGAAGTATCACCATGTGCAGGTGACGTCTGGAGTCCTGTAATATCCCTGGAGATCTAGGCAATGTGGAGGCCAGCGTTACTCAGCTGGGATGTCTCTGTTTCCATGAGCTGAATCGCTTTCCATGGACTCCACTGCCTGGAACAGGAACTGGGATACTCAGTGCTCCTATGGACAACTCTACTCATTTCTAGATAGATCCCTGTACTGCAGTGGTGTTGGCTGTTCAATTTTTATACCATTGGGGTGGTCACAGAAACAGGTTAGAGGAAACATAGGTACTGCAAGAGGCAAACTCTTGCAAACGCAGTTGCAAGAGGCAGTTTGAAGCATTGCTTGTGCTGTATTCCTGTGAAATGGAGATGGCTGTCCCATGGTCAGGCCCTGGGGAAGCAGAGTACTCTAGGAATCAAGAGGAGTGTGGCCAGCAGGTCGAGGGAGGTGATTCTGCCCCTCTACTCTGCCCTGGTGAGACCCCACCTGGAGTACTGCATCCAGTTCTGGAGCCCCCAACATAAGAAGGACATGGATCAGTTGGAGAAGGTCCAGAGGAGGGCCACAAAGATGATCAGAGGGCTGGAGCACCTTTCCTATGAGGACAGGCTGAGAGAGTTGGGAGGAGTTCAGCCTGGAGAGGAAGAGGCTCCGGGGAGACCTGATAGTGGTCTTCCAGTACCTCAAGGGGGCCTACAAGAAAGATGGGGAGAGGCTGTTTAGTAGGGTCTGTTGTGACAGGACGAGGGGTAATGGTTTTAAAATAGAGGGGGGTAGATTTAGATTGGATATTAGGAAAAAAATTTTTTACAATGAGAGTTGTAGAACACTGGAACAGGTTGCCCAGAGAGGTGGTGGAAGCCCCATCCCTGGAAACATTCAAGGCCAGGTTGGATGAGGCTCTGAGCAACCTGATCTAGGGGGGGATGTCCCTGCTCCTTGCAGGGGATTGGACTAGATGACCTTTAAAGGTCCCTTCCAACTCTAACCATTCTATGATTCTATGATTCTATAAAGCCTGTCGTTCTGAATGGTAACACCAGTGAGCGCCAGGAAAAGCTGTTCACTAGACTTAGTGAATTCCTAGTCGCCTTCCAGCTGGAGGGGTAACAGGCATGTGAGTGAGGAGACATGGAGCAGTAACAACAGTTATTGCTGTTCATTCTTCAGGTTTTGCTATTTTCCTAGGATAATTTTTTGTATTTGCGTTGCTTAATTGGTACAGTGTAACTGAAAACATGTACCCACCGTTGTGGACAGAATTTTGTGGCATCCTCAGCCTCACACGCCCTTTAAACATGGCTATTGAATCATCCTAGTGACTTTATCCTGGGATGAATTTCAACCTGGATGCCTGAGATGAATTCTTTTTCTGTCCTTGGGAGCATCAGCATTTAAATGACTGAGTGGATGGATTGATAGTGGGAATTGGGACAGCAAGCCTTGATTTCCCAACATTTCAGGAAATAAAATCAAACAAGAGTAAGATAGCATCGTAGTCTGGTTCTGCTTTTCACCTTGGCTGTTCTTCAGGGAGAGAGAGCAGAACAGCAGAGTTTTCTGGAAATCATGTTCATTTTCACAGCTTTTTTGTATGCTTATCAGCAGTTTAGGGGATTTAGGGATCCAGATGGAGGTGGAACCTATCCTTAAGCTCTCCCCAAGCCCAGGCAATGTGTATTAAAACATGTACACCCACAGGTATTTTTTTTCTTATAGCTGAAATAGTGAAAGGAGTCTTTACTGCTTGACTTCCTCTTCTCTTCCTTCAGAAGGTTCAGACTGTTTCATAAACAAATGAGTAGTTACTAGTGGCAGGTGGGTTGGGATACTTTCTTTCCCACTCCATTGACATCTAAAATATTTGGATTTGGAAAAAATTTTTTACCCTGAGGGTGGTGAAACACTGGCCCAGGTTGCCTGGAGAGGTGGTGGATGCCCCATCCCTGGAAACATTCAAGACCAGGTTGGATGGGGCTCTGAGCAACCTGATCTGGTTGGAGATGTCCCTGCTCCTTGCAGGGGGTTGGACTAGATGACCTTTGAAGGTCCCTTCCAACCCAAACCATTCTATGATTCTGTGATAGCTCTGGAAACACCCTTCTTATCCTCTACTCCTAAGAACACGCCCAAGGCCCAAAAGTTTTAATAGAAAATAGAAAATGCTTTCAAAGTCATCCTAAGAGTGTCACATTACGATGTCAAACGTGAAAAGAAAACCACAGTAAAGAATTTGTTGCTAACAAAATGTCTGTATTAAAATACAAAGAAAACTTTCCTGTTTGGAACAGTAATGAATAGACTGTCTTTATATTGGTACTAACAGCACTGCAAGTTCCGTTTTGCAAACAGACCACAATGTTCTTGAGGAATAAATTCCGTAACTGTCAGTCTGAACCTCAGCCTGAAAACCAAAGAGGTCAAAGACAATAGTACCGTACATCCTAGCAATGTTCCAGTATCATTGTACTGGCTTACTGCAGCGTATCCCATCAGGTATGGGTTATATCTGGACACTGCTTGGTGACGGCAAGCTCACAGGGCTTCCTATTGTGTTTGAGAAGGCGATGATTGCATTGGAGCCCTTGAAGTTCTTGTTCATACCCAGGATGTCCACACTGGTTTGCTCTGGCTCGGTTTTCCTGAAGATGTTTTTCATGGTTGACTGAAAGTTGTTGGTGACAAAGCAGTAGACAATGGGGTCCATGCAGCTGTTGAGGCTACTCAGAGTCACTGTCACATGGTAGACAAGGAGGCTGACATCATGGGGCATGTCTGGGTTGATGGAGATCGCTACCTGTCGCACGTGAAAAGGAGTGAAGCAGATCATGAAGATGATGAGGACGGTGATAAGGAGTTGCACAGCCCTCATTCTCCTCTCCCGACTCTGGTGCATGAGGCTGGGCTTGGACAGAGCACACATAATCCTAGTGGTGAAGAAGATGATTATAATGAGGGGGAAGAAGTACTCACAGACCATCAGGGCCAGAATCTTGGAGAGGCAGCATGCAGCAAACTGTATTGCCATGGTCAGGATGGAGAAAGTCACCACAGTGGCAAAGATCCAAATGAAGACACAGATCCCCTTGGCACAGGTGGGATTCCTCCATTTACGTGAGGCCTCCACCTGTACAATGGCCAGATAGCGGTCAACGCAGATGCACGTCAAGAAAAGGATGCTGCAGTACATGTTGACAAAGTAGCCAAAGATATGAACCAAGGAACAATTCCGGCAGTCCCCTGCGCTGTAGAACATGATGATCCGGACAGGCAAGGAAAAGCCCACCAAGAGATCGGTAACAATCAAGTTGATTGTGTAAATAACAGAGGTGGTTTTTGTCTTGGTACGGAAGCAGAAGACGTACAGCGCCAAGCTGTTGAGCACAACACCCACCAGGAAAATGATGGCATTGACTACCATCAGGGCAATCCACAGGCTGTAAAATTCTGTGTACAGTTCTTTGTCGGGGTGGATGAACTTGGAGAACAAGTAGATACTGGAATTGGGTTGCTGGGTGGAGTTGATAGAATCAAGGGCCGGCAGTTGGGTGGAGGAGGTCGGCATGGTCACTGACTTCCCGGTGATCTGGAAGAAAAGAAACAGAGGCATATTGATGGTTATGTCAGCATTCCTTAGGGCTCAAAATATTGTGACGTAAGAACATTTTAACCAACATATTTGTACATCTTCAGTAGTTATATATATTGCTGTGCCCTCTGTGTCTCATCTGTCAATACGGGATTACCAATAATCTCTAGGAAAATACCTGGGTTTATAATTACTGTCTTCCAGTGGTTCCAGATGCATGTTTTGGAGAAGACACACAACCCCCACTTCAAGTTTCTCTTCCTCCGCCCTGTGCAAAAGTGGTTTTAAGAGAAGTGAACTATGCTGAGGCGAGCAAAGGAGAAAGGAAAGTTGGGAGGACATACGCATGGTCATGTTTGAGCCAACAATGTGGCAAGTGGCCCAGAGAAATAGACAGGATTGCTGAGCCCAAGCAGGGTGCATTGATGCTCATGGCTCACAGGCCATTTTCTGCTGTCACAAGGAAGGTTAGGTCAGTATGAGACTCTTAACAAGTCTTGTTTCGGAACATGGTGCTTATTCTTTTGTGTCTTTTGCTCCGTTGGAGGAGCTTCTTCCTGACTGGAGGCTCTTTGTTCCCTGCCATAGGAGCAGGATAGTGCTGGAAGCCAGAAGACATTTGCCCGACCTGTTGGCACAGCCATAGCCCCAGCATCTGACTCCTAAAATATCACATCCCTTCCCTTGGCCAGGTGATCCCATTGGAGAGTTCCATGCAGCAGCATTTTCAGGAACGGTAAGACTTTCCTGAAATCAAAGGATGGCTGAATTTTCCAGGAAAGCACAAGCAGGTTGTGTGGCATCTTCTGGAGCTCTGTGCTCACAGCAACAGCAGCCGGGAGATTTCAAACCAAGGGCGTCAGCCGCTACTCCTGCCAGGGTTTGACAGTTTAATTTGCAAATCATTCCTGACTTACACACTATTTTAAACTGATTTGTATATTAAAAAGATAAAAAAAAAGCGCCCAGTATATACAGAGACTTGGCTGCTTTCAATAAAAATAAATGGTTGAAAAATGTCTGGAATATCTCAAAGCAGAGCAGGACTCTGAGGTTAAAAAAATCAGCTTGAATCAGCAGAGAATGATGCTGAAAGACTTGAGTTATGAGGGTTTGAAATGCCTGCTACCAGAGAGCCAAGTACGGAACGGCTAGGAGACAAGGAGCTGCAAATACATCTTCCCGCGCTCACAGGAACTGCGGTGTGTCTAGGCTGCGTGTCTCAATGAGGATGGCTTGAATTGCAGAGGGAGTCTAGATATCCACCTCCCCCAGGCGTACCCCGTCCCCTGGCAGATGGCTTTCTGCCTTCACTAATTGTTTTTGCTGCTTATGGTGATTGGGAGGATGGACTGAAGATGTCCCATTACCTGTGAGATGCTTCAAGCTGTTGGTGGCTGTGTACAAAGTGGAGGAGGAAGCTGCGTAGGTCAGAAGCCTTCCAGTGAAAAGTGGATCCTCAAGAGAATTCCTGCTGGCTAAAAGCAAATGTTTTGCAGAGACAGTCCTAACTGGGTCCAGAGAGCATCACAGCAGCTCTGGGCCTGCCTGACCAGTGCCAAAGCCTTTACCTGCCCATCCACCAAAGCTTGCTCGTTGGGCTAATGAACTACAAATCCCTGCTAGCCGTAACTCTCAAGCTCTTGAACTCCTCCACACCTCCTGACAAAAGCAGAGGGCTTCCAGTTCTCTGGAATAAAAAAGCTGAGGAACTGAGATTTGGGAGAAGAGGTTCCCAAGTCTCTGTGCCTTTGCTGAACACAGCACTCCTGATGTGTCTCGCTGGTGCAGAGCAGAGGGGAAGGATCACCTCCCTTGACTTGTTGACAATGCTTCTCCTAAGGCAACCCAGGAGGCTGTTGACCCTCTTTCTCACAAGGGTGCATTGCTGGCTAATGTGCAACTTGGGGTCCACCAGGACCCTCAAGTCTTCTGCAAAGCCACCTTTGAGCTGTTTGGGTTCAGGCTGTACTGATGCATTTCTCCCATCCTGGTAAAGCCTCTGCTGGACCCTCTCTTGTCTTTCAACATTCTCCTGAACGGAGTGCTCCCAAACTGGACACCTCACCAGTGATGAATTGATGGAGGTAACGACTCTCCTCCATCTGCTGACCATGAACCTCCTAATGTGGCACAGTATGTCCTTTGCCTTGTCTGCAATGAATACATGTTGCTTGCTGGTTCTTTTTCAGCTTAAGGTCCATCTTAACACCCATATCCTTTTCAGTAGAGCAGTTCCCAGTCTGTACTGGTGGGTCATAGGATATGGCGAGGCAGGCTTCTGTGGAGGATGGAGTGACCAAAGTACGGGTGCTTTCCTGTCTCTTCTCACTTTGGAGAGGGCTGGGAATGAAGTATGTTTGCTAAATGGTCAACAATCAAGATCAAGAGTCCTCATGGGATGCTAGAGTCTAGTCGTGGTTACTCTGTGCAGTTCATTCAAACCACATGAGCACAAAGCAGAAAATTTATTGAAAAAAGCAGAGATTAGGACTTAGAATTTAGAAGTCTTGGTGTGAAGTTCCCTCTAGAAATTCTTGAGGAAGTGACTTTGCTATCATGATAGAGCTTAAGTCCATTGGCCTGGAGTCTGGTGATTGCTCTAGTTTCTTCTTGCCTCTCATCTAGTCTATGGAAGTGGTGTGAAAGAAGACTATGGTTTTTAATATTCTTGAACTTGGAAGGATATTTATAATCAAATGACACTTTGTTGTGTTTAGGTAGCTGCTCAAGCCCAAGTAGTTGAATCGTCCATTGAGATGGCTGCTGCTCAACTATAAAGCCCTCCTCAGGTCAAACCCAGTGCCAGATTATCCTGCAGGATCGAAATCCCGAAGCCTGGGATCAGATGACCTGTAGTGTCCCAGAGAACTGCTGGGCAAAGAGGAGAAAGCATAACTTCTGTCCCCTTTTGCTCTTAGGCCATCTCCTGCAGCAACTGGATGTCGGAACATCTTGTGTTTCAGGAATGACCAGATTACCTCACCCCGCACTGAACTCCGGTGGCAGCCAAAGTAGCACACATGTTCATATTATTTTGTCTGGGTCTGATTGAGCCTGCAGACTCCTAGGGGAGCTTCTTGTCTCTTTACATTTTGTGCCAAGCACGCTGTCAGTGAATGACAGGAAAAACTGGACCCAAGACTGGCTGGAGGTAGTGGAGTTGCAAAGTCTGGTGCTTGAGGAGGATGCATGAGGCGGATGCAGAATGCTAGCCCGTTTTCTAATGATTTTCTAATATTCTCACTGTCTGATCTTCTCTGTTTGTTTGTTTCGCTCTTTAATTACAGAAACAAACTGAGTTGAGCAGATGCCTGGATCTGCTCCCAGATTTCTCTTTGTAGATGCTGTGAAGAGGAGCACTGCAGAAGTCACCACAAAGCAAGAAATAAAGACTTTTTTGCCCCTCAAGTGCAGCGTAAGCTTGTATATCTGTGTTCATACAGACAGTTGAGTAAGAGGAGAAGACAAAATCACCCATCCCACCCCTTAGCGTGCCCTACACTGTATTGAGCTGCATATGCATTTTTCTTCTTATTGTAATTCTAAAGCACTGGCTGTTTGCTCTGATTTTATGTCTTGTTAGTAGCTTTCCTCCTCTGCAAGATTTTTCTTCAGGCTCAGATCCTTTGTCATGAACACCTGATATTCATCATACATCTTTCCTTTCCCCCCTCAGTGAAATCAGTAACTCAAAATGCATTCAAATGTTCCTCATCCTCACTGTTGAGGTACGTAGGGCACTTTACAGACTAATAGAAAAGGATCCCCTATGAGTACTGTCCATACACAGAAATTAAAATCATCAGCATATACAGTGTCCTTGCATAGTCCCCTCTTCCACGGAGCCCCATGTGCTCTAGATGTAGTAAACAGCTAAAACCAGGTAGCATTTTGTTTGCCAAATTGAATATGCAAGGGCGGAGCTGAATTAGAGTTTGTGGCTTTTCCCAGTCCATCGCCGCCCTCTCTGAACTCAAAATCCAAGCAACCACATGAAAGAGTCCCAACAAATTTAATTAATTATGAAGATTTCCTCGCGGACAGGCTGTGGAAAAGCTGCCTCTTGGACTGCAGTGAGAAAAGTTTTCCTCTGATCAAGTTGTTACCGATGGATGTTTGGGTGAACGGCCTTTTTCTTTCTTTGTGGGACTGCCGTCATCTGGCCGCTCACATGGAGAAGGGATGGAGAGCTGGACTGGCAAAGCAACAGCATTCCTCTGGATGCTTTTAATGAGATGGAGCTGGACCAAACCCCCCGTTAACAGTTGCTAAGTATTTTTCCATTGTGGGTCTCCAAGACCTTGACAGAGGTACGTTGCCCCATTTTGCAGCAGGCTGAACAAGGCACAGAATGGCAGCGTGACCTCGCATCTAAGGAAAAGCAAGCATTTCCAAAGATTTCCAATTCTGCCTTGCCCCCTGTCAAAGAATTACGCCAACCAGGTTGCTTGCTCCGCCATCAGAAATACTCATGCAGGTGTTAAAGTGAGTCAGTTCAGCTATGCATCATCGTGGAGTGGTGGCATATAGCAGCCAGTGACTAAGTACATGAGAAGCTTTGCAACCTCTGCAAACCTTTATTTTGCTATTTTTTGTATTATTTATTGCTTGCAGCTCTGGCATGAGCTCATGCAGAGCTACAAGAACCACAATCACCTTTGCTTACAGAGTGAATAGCCCTTGTGCTAACCTCCTTCCTAAAAATTTTCAAAGAGTTTGGAGCTCAGCGTTCTTCATCCCTAATTTAGCTCTCAGCCCCTCAGATTTCCATGCAATCCCTGTTTCTTGGAGCTGCCAGTCTGCAAAGCCCAAGATGGGTAAATATGCATCCTTCTGAGCGCTGTCTGACCGCGCCAGTTGGCCTATGCTGTTATATTATACCTCTCAGGCTGGATTTTGTCTGTCTGGCCATGAGACTGTGGGTAGCATTTCCTTAAAAGTACAGCAGGCATCTGAGTAGAAATGGGATAAGGGGAGGGACGGGGACTGGAAGTTGACCTGGTTTCCCTAATTCTGATAAAGGTCTCTGCTCAGCACTGGGAGAGGGGGACTTACGCCGAAATACTTTCTCATTGTTGCGTGACACAACCAATTCCATTGTTCTTGGGACAAATAGGAAGCAGATGGTCGCTGTGCTGGAACCAGCTCCTGCAGCCTCGTCCCTCACTCACTCGCTACTTGGCATCACACTTGTTCATTTAGCGTGGGCAACTCTGCCCCAGGAGGACATCCTTGACCTGACCATTTAGTTCCACCCAACTTTTTGCTTGGTGTCAGCCTTAAGCCTCACCCTCCGCTTGCTGAAGATAACGGGGTTCACTTCCTCCACCCGGAGGCCTTTTGGATCTGGCTCAGCAGTTGAAGTAATGGGATACAAAAGAAAAGGCAGGTCAGGCAACGGAGCTTTGTCCTAACTGCTCTCCAAAAGGGTTATTTATTGGTGTGGGCAGATAGGATCTCTACGTGCAGACCCAGAGACAGAGAACAAGAGCGTCATGCGCTGGGATCGGAAAGATGAAAAAGGATGTTAGCAAGCATGAGCGAGTGTTATTTAGTTTAAACAGCTTCAGCTTTTCTCATCTCCCTGTCCTGAATTGGAACATCTGATACGGCAACCTGGATCCTCTATCACCCCCCCTGTCCCCCTCACCCTGTCCTGCCTGCTAATGTTACTCTGGGATGGCAGCAGCGTGTGTTTAGTTTTGCAGCCTTTCCGTGTTTAAAGTTCCCGGGGTGATTTATCATCATATTTATAAATGAAGGGTTAAACTCACTCTCTTTCAGTTTAAATTGTATGATTCTCCTTCTGGCAAGCTCTCGCTCAACTCTGGCTCAAACTGGCCAAATATGGTGTTTTTGTGCATGTCAAGGACCTTGCCCTATACGTGGTGGAGCTTGTTCTGTGTGCCTCATGCTCAGTCTGGGGAGGGTGGGTTTGCTGACAGCGGGAACTGAGGGAGAAAAGGAGAGAAAGGGAATGAATCCAACTGCTGAAAGGAAAAAGCTGGTGCCCTGTCTCTCCCTTTGGCTGTGAGAAGGGAGCGAATATCTGGGGGAGATAGATCCCACCCTGAAGCAGAAATGGGACTATTCCCAAAGTGGGGAAGATCCCATATTTGCGAGCATCAGATCTTTGCTCTCATTTGGTCCTAAGGTACTGATGTCTCCTAGAAGCCTCCAGGTCTGAGGGTGGCTGGGCACAGTGTGTGAAACACCCAGCTGCTGGGGAATTGCAGCTGGAAATAGTCAAACCCAGTCCAGAGTTGGATTATTCCTTCTTCTCCAACGCTATGGAAATAAAAGGCGCTTTGGAGACACAGAAGACATAATTCTGTGAGTGTCAGATTAAATGACACCTGTTTTCTTATGGTTTCATGTCTTGCAGTGGCTCACAGGGCTGGATGAATGCTTTGCCCTGGTTGAGATGCTTATTATAACTTTTTCCCATGTGGACACTTGGCTGCCTTAATGAGCACTCACGTTCCAGCTCTTCCCTTGGCTCTGACACTTGTTTGACTTTCTCCTCTCTTTGCTGCCTAATTTCCTGAAAATGGAGGTGACCTTTCCCTTCTGCCAAATTTTAGTTGAAATTAGTCAACAGATTGAAAAACATTAGGAGGACGGAGGAAATCAGAGCTGACAAACAGACAAATAGGCACCGAGAGTGATCCTTGTTTCCGCTAATATGAACCTACAAGGAGTTTGCTAGCACTCTCCAAACACATCCTTTCATTTAGGTCTTAGTCCCTGCAAATTTACAGTTGCTTTGGCATTGAGACACATAGCTAGAGGTCCTTCAAGTCATGTAAGCAATCACAGACTAAGGATGTGTGGAGGCTAATTGCATGGTCCTTCATCTCCAAGGCCCTGCTGCGGACAGGCGATGGGTATTGCCGTGATCTGAGCTCCACCCACTATGCTGTGTTCAATGCTGTGTGCATGCATGTGTGGACCCCATGTTCCTCCGCAAGCCTGAGGCCAAAATCAGGTCCTCTGAGAGTGAGGGACCCAGATGCTTGGTACAGTTTGGGACAAGCAATAGACTTTGGGTGCCTAAGCAATGATTTAGTCCAACAGGTCGTCTGAGGGATCACTGCCAGTTAGAAGAGGGAAGGCACCACTCTCTAAGCAGCATTCCTCTTCTTCACAGAGCAAAGTGACCCAGGTGTGAGGGAGGCCACTTGCGTTCACCCACATGCCCACTGTCCAAAACCAGGTGATAGATCATCAGTCCTGGACACCCCAGAAAAAAAAATCTATTTAAAACTTGGAAAGATCTGTATGGTTCTCCCCCAGCCCTGTCCTGGGCATGCATGGAAAATATGGAATGAAGCTCCCAAAGGTATGTAAAGCAAGAAATTCATGTGCTGGCAGATTTCTTCTGAGCTTATAGCTCCTCTATGCCCATTTGCAGCCGTAACGCCTCAGTCTTTGAAAGAAGGAGCCCATATGTACATGCACAAGCAAACAAAGAAGTGAGATTGCACATACATTGCCTCTCCAGACCTACAAATGTGCACCTAGCAGTGGTGGGCACCCAGAGGTCCTTCAGCACGTCTCTAATGAGACTTGATGCCTACAATGCCTTATTGACACTGTTCCATTTTTCACGTCCCTCTTTTCTGCTTTACCAGATCTTGGCCTTGGAGCGACAGAAATATTAAGTGTCTTGGTGAATGCTCTATAAAGCATGCTGTTAGCATTTAAAAGACCAATATCTCATAGCCTGTCAGGGCCAGTACCAAGTGCCATCTGTCATGAGGGAGCGTGGAGTGACATCTCTGCAGTAGATGCTGTGTATTTCTAGCTCCGATACTTCGAGACAAATCAGAGCATGACTTACTGCATGCATCCCTCTCCATCCTTTGTGGACCAGTATAATGTGAGGGGAAAGCACGCATTTTTTGAGGAAAATTTTTCCCAAGAGGGTTAAATTTTTTTTTTTAACGCTAGATCTGGAAAGAGACGTGGATTTGGAGATTTATAGGTCCAGCCAGTAGAGATGGATTTGTGCCTGTCTTCTGAGAAGGTTGTAACAGTACAAGAGAAATGCATTTGATTTTATTGAGATTACAGTAATCCATCTAGCATTTCAAGGGTGCCTGGGACAAAGCGCTGGAAATGTCAGTTTGGAATAACAGCTCTCGTGGCTGTGTATGAGGAGAATCTTGTGGTGAAAATTACCATATAGGCACATACAAGAACTTTACAGGCAAGTGCAAAAAACATCGCGGGAGATTAAACTGAGCAACCTCTGGCCTGGCATCGCCACTTGCTTTTGAAAAGGAAATTTTTAATTGCACATTTAGCAACCT
>JAAGAY010146914.1:0-59437 GCA_011801015.1 Ardeotis arabs | reverse complement strand
TAAGCCCGGGAAGAGGGAGGGGTGGGGGGAGGTTATCTTGTTCCCTGTCTCATTATCCTGCTGTTTTTAGAAATAAATGAATAGTTTTCCCCAAGTCGAGTCTGTTTTGCCCGTGACGGTAATTTTAAGGATTTCTTCCCGTCCTTATCTCAAACCTCAAGCCGTTTTTCTTATATCATCTCCCCCTATTCTCTTGGAGGGTGGGGGGAGTGAGAGAGAGACTGCATAGTGTGGTCCCGATCGGGGCTGAACTACGACAAGGTATTATCACACACATAAACTCCTTCTTCTCAATTTTTGCAAATATCATCCAATCTAGTATTTTGATTATATTCTCCTTCTGGAAAATGACAGCAAGGGAGCTAAGGGAAAAACACTGGTTTAGATCACAAACCGCAAGAATAAATACTGGACAAAGACACGTGACTTTCACTTACATGGATATATCAAATGTCAATGTCCTCCATCTGTTCTAAATAGGTTTATTAAAATGCCTTTGGGTGATCTCTTTAGAAAACTAGTATGACATGGGACACCATCAACTACACAGATGTTACGGAGAACAGATGTTTTCAGCATGTACTGTTTTAATATTGTAAACTTTAAAAAAAAAAGTGGAAGAAAGTACGCAAGACCATCTAGGCAAGAAAAATATCATTATAAGTTAAAACACAGGGACATCCATCAAGGCAAGTGTATCAAGAGAGCAAAGAGTAAAAAAACTGAAAACAGCAAAGAACATATCTCCTTCTGACCATTACCATTTTACCTCCCCTCTCTCCCGGTCTTCAGTACTCCGTTTGCAGTGAACCAAGGAGAAACTGTGCATAGTATATCTAGACAGGAAAACAGAGAAAGGTTTTTCAGCACTGAGAGAACTAAATATATGTGAGAGACCTGGATGACCAGACCTCCCACTGCTAACCCCAAGAACTGCATTCCTAGTGAAATATGCCAGAAGAACTGAGAAGGCATACCAAAAAAAAAGTACTAAAATGGTTTTATTTGTAACCTTTTGTTTTCTATCCCTTATCTTCATGTAAGCAAAACAATCTATATGTTTTGTTGTTCATGCTGTCTATTGCCAGAGGATGTGGTGAAATCAACAAACTCTTGGATGTGCTGTCCTCTTGCCAGTAGGAGATGAGCATAAAGTGATATGTGCAAACAGGCCAGAAGCTGTGCTCCAGGATGAGCTAAGGATGCACCCTGCTAGGTCAGAAAGACAAAATGTGGGTCCTTGTGCTTCTAAGGAGTCATCTCAGGCATGCATAAATATGCCGTTCTTGCCTCAGAGGGGAAGACGTCAAAGGTCTGGGTAAGAATTTGCACTGAGATCTTAAAATGGCATTGGAAGTCAGCTGTAAGCCAGTGCAGAAAACAATCCTGATTGTATCAGGACACATTGGCAGGCATGGTTCTACGCTTTTGTAAACTTGCATTGCTCTTACATAGTTATACATTCTTAATGACTTCTGGAATTCATCTTTTGGGGACTAAATCATTATTTGCAATCTATTTCAATCCTCCACAGTATCTTCTGATTTGGGATCAGTAAAATAATAATCTTTTAATCCATTCTGGAAGGAGAAACAAGGGAAATAAACCCTCCAAGTCCCTACCAGTCTCTATATATGAAAAAAACTATGTACTTTTTGTTACTTTCCTTGGCACCAAGCTTTTACACTCTAATGTATTCATTAGGATTTGAGTGGATGGAGATATGATTTTGTTATGAAGTTTATATGATTACTGAGTAAAGACAACAAAGAAGTCTCTTGGTTGGTCTGAGTGATTCCATTTCATTCTATCTCAGGGAAAAAGTTCCAGTCAGGATTTCTTGCCATTGAGCGCAAATTCAATTCAGCATTTCACAATATCATTAATAGCAAAATGTCAGCCTGTGATGATGTAAGTAGTTGGCTCTGCTTTGACACAATCAGTTTGCACTTCTATTTGGAAAAAGATGGAATGAAATAACAGATTAAATATCTTAATATATCCCTAATACTTCAAAGTCATCAGTTTCTGTATGTGTCATCCAGTTAATAAAGGTAAGAAACAACACTAACTGGCACTAACACTAACTGATTTTCAAGTGTGTTAGAGAACAAGCAGCCTTATCCTACAGGCACTGCCTTCCTGCACAGCTGGTTTATTTCAGTTGAGTCTTTTCTCTTGTCTATACCCACCACTCGTCAGAGACACTATTCATTGAAAAACACACTTTTGGATATTTCTTCCAGCTTATGATGAAATCACTCAAAATAAAAAACTGTAGTTTCCATATTAATGAAATTTTATTATTTTCATAATTTGTCTTTGATATGGAATATTGTATTTGAAGTGCAAAATTGTCACTGGTCAGGTGGGAAGGGTTAATGCTGCCTGCCGTGTCCTTCAGTCCATTTATATAATGCAGAGAGGTGCTTCCTGGTGATGTCTACTCACATCTCAGTTTTCACTCAAGACCAGCTTCCATCTGTAACCTTCACTTACTCGTATTTGGGGAATTGCTTACAATTATACTTAATAAAGAATTCCACTTAACAGTAGCTCTTGATAGAGACTACACACAATGGATAACAAGCTATGGCTGAAATAGTAATCTGTCAGAAACTAATCACACTTCCTCAGATTAAGGGGATTCCATCACGTAAGGCTATTCAATATGTCCATAAATTGAATGCTAATTTAAGGTATTTTTTAGAAGCCATGAACTTTTCCTCCAACAGTTGGTTTAAGGAAGAGGTAGGTATGTAGTATAAATAATTCAAAGACATGCAAAGACAACAAAGACAAACCTTTAAAAAGTTATGCTAATGATAAGATGTTACAGAATACAGTGTTTATATAAACAATATGTCTGGCAGTTCTAAAAAGTTTGTACTGTAGTTGTACGTGGACTTTATTAGGTCTTCTCTTTTAGATAACATATTGGTGCAATACACTATACAAATCCAATGAAACTTTTAAAGAATAATCAAAGCAGAACACAAGTAATTATCCTTGTAGGTTGTGCATTCAATTGTTTCTGTAAGGATTAATTAAAAAGACAACTTCTTGGAATTTAAAGGCAAGACTTACATAAATATCTAAATGCCTGGTCCAATTTTCAGTACAGCTACAGAAACTCTCAGTGGGAGGTGAAATGAACTCCTAAACGCATGTGGCTAAACTTTAACTGGCAAAAAGCTACAGTTCACAGGACTGAACTGTACACACAAATTAGTGAAATAATTCCTGTTGATTTCAGTGAGCTGTAGGCTTCATACAGGTGAGAATGTCCACTTAGACACAGAGCTTTTCTTATGAGGAAAGGGAATCTTCCAATTAACACTAGGCCAGCACCAGTGCTTGATACTTTCCAGTCTGGGGATGCTGCCTGGGGCCACCAACGCAGCTCCTGATTCTGTACTAGCCCCTCCTTAGATGGAGAATAAAGTGCATCTCCCTTCCTTCTGCCTTGCTTCTTTGCATTTTTATCGTAGATCTAGAGAAAAAATATGCTGTCCTTGCTCTCAGGAGGACACTGGAATGTGAATCTGGATATGTCTTTTACTGATCAAACAGAGAAAACAGGAAGGGCAATAGCTACCAAAATAAAGCCAGCATGCAAAATCCATATAGTAATCAGGTGTAAAAGAGGTTGAATATGTGTATATGTGAGCATACATGCACAATACTGAGGATTTTTATCAGCTGCCGTTATCTAGCTCTTTCTTCCCCTATCTGACTTAGCAGCCAAGTCTTGGAAGAAAAGTGCATCCCCATCCCACAGCATAATTCACCGTCACTGGAGAGCTGAGTGCTAGCCCTCCCTCCAAAACCGGTTTTGGTACGCACACTGCATCTGTAACTCCTCTTAGCCAGCTCAGGCCCCTGAGCAATATGGAGTCAGGAGCACCACCGTGTGGCACCTGGGAAATAAAAAATAAAAAGCGAATGCAATCGGAACAGCAACTGCAGTGACACAGATAAAGCTGGTGAGGGAAAGTTGCTACGAAAAGGCACAAAACTTTTTTTTTAAAGGTAACTACACATATTTGCCCAGTTTAGTTTGTTGGGGGTTTTTTTTGTTTGTTTTTTTTTTTTTTTAAATATAAATATCTAATAATGCAGGTAGCCAGCTAGCAGATGTTATGCTGAGCAGCATGTGTAGGTGTGGGATCAAGGAAGGGAGATGTTTTGTGGGGGTTTTTTTTTGTTACTTTTAAAACAAAGATTGTGTTATCATCTGACAGTGAAGGTTTAGTTGCTATAGTTACATTTCGTAAAACATTGCCTGGAATATTGCTACATTTGGCTTCTGAATCTTCCATGACACAATACTGTTTGTCATAAGAACACCGCAGGTTGTCATCTGGAGGTAACTATTCATCCCTGTGACATGCTGAATAAGGTACAAATGCCAGAGGAGCCTTGCGTGTAAAGGCACCCAAGGAAATACCTAACATACAGCATTGTTTTTCCACTCACAAGAATAAGCTCATCGTTTCAAACAGAATGGCTTTTAATTTTGATTAAGAGAAAAAAAAAATAAAGTACAAAAATAAGTCAAAGCTAAACCTTTGTGCCAGGGAGGACAGCACTGGGATGATTCATAAGATGCTGTGCTGTTACAAAGCAGTCATTTTCTACAAAACACCATCAAGGAAGCACTTGAAGGTGCAGGAAACAAATTACGTACATTAAGCTTACTTAGCTATAGACATCACAGGTATGTAACAACAACTTTTCCTTCCATTTCTGCTGCTTCCTCACTGCCTTCTCCTCCCCATCTTCTCTGATATTTTGAAGAATATATAGTGTGTTTCTTTTCTTAACCAGTTTTTACTGTCTTTTCTCTATATTTCTACCTCTCCTCTGGGCACAAAGACCGCTTTTCTGTCCTACAGATATTTGCCACAAAGTGATACAAGTTAGACAACATCTGGAGTCTGCAGAAGGAGAGTACATAGTAACTGGTCCCTTGGATAACAAGTTTCTCCCATTTTGCATCAACAAACATGAACTGGATGGCTGGGCAGTACTGAAGTCCTGCCAGCCCCCACGGAACCCTTGTCCAATTTTAAAGCAATCACCTTTGTGCTCCATCCCATTGCCCCTTTCAGCACCTCAGAAACACCTGCAATCTGTTTTATTGCTACTTTCCAAATCTCCTTAGAACACTGCCTTTCCCGATGCCTGTTTAACATGATGATGTTTAAGCTTCTGCTGTGCTGAGGGTCCTGACTATCATCTTAACTAATAGCACCACTTGCATTTCCCATCTGCCTGTATCGGCCAGTTGTAGCTTACACCTCAGATGCAAACTCAGAGTGATGACCATTCTTTGTTCTGCACTTGGACAATTTCTCCAGCCAACAGTAAGATGCTGCAATGATATAAATATTTTGATGAGTGAGGTACATCAGATCCAGCTTGTTTGGACAACAAGAAGAGTTACAGCTAAATCCATTATTAGTTTTAAATGCATATAGGAAGAAATATAATGCGAGCAATTAGTTCCAAAGATGTAAAGCTAAAATATGTCTTATATCTGTAAAAGAATGTTGTATAACAGTGATAAGAAAAATTCAGTCTCCCTATATTTTCTAAACTTCAGGAAAACAAAACAAACAACATAACTAAACCCATTGTTTTAACCAACTACAAAAATCTCATATTTCACAAACCAAGATCTGGAATATAGGACTGTGCTACTGAATACTGCTCTTCCTTCAGGCTATGATATGTCATTCCTGGTCCCAGCATTAAGCGACCAATGCATTTTCCTTCCTTGTGGGCAGCCAGAGTCCCCAACAGGCAGGCGGGCTGACATCCTTCTGCAAGAGACTAGCTGTGCATCTCCAAGCAAGAGTCTATCTTCCAGCAAGAAAAACAAATTCTGTTCTCTGGTGAGACTATAACTGATTTTTCAGTTTGCAACAACAACAACAAAATGCCTTAGGTACCCTTTACACAAAAAATATTACAGACTTAGTGTAACAATTCTGACAGATGCTAAAAAAAAAAAAAAGAAGAAAGCCTACAATTAAAATTACAAGGAAAGAGTTCCAGTGGAAACAAAAGATATACTCCTTTAGTGCAGAATTGGTGTGTAGGCGTGCTTATCTGCACGTTTTACTACACTGTAGAAACTACACGTTAAAAAAATGGTTGGTTTTCAAAATGCAATGTACGGTGACATAGATTTCAATAAAAATTGAGTAGCCCTGTCTAGTTTGCTACTTTTAAAACGTGCAAAAAAGAAGTACTATGTACAAAGTATCAGGGTCTGGTCTGATTTACAGTAGTATAAATCAAAAAGGATCCCAGATTGAGTCAGAAACTTAAAATAGGAATCACAGATTGTCTCCAGAGAAAAACGTCTTCATGGTTACAGTTAACAATAGTTAAACATAACAGTGATTATTTGAATTCTAGTAGAGCTTAGACATCAGTTTAGATCTTCATCACTTCTTACCACACTCTCATAAAAATACACACACAGAAACAGTCACTGGTCCAAAAACAAAAAGGGAGAGCAGCCGTGAAGTGGCTGGCTAAAGGTGCTCCAGCAGTGCCAGACACTGCAGAGCTGGAAGTCAACCCCAGGACAGCCTAGGTCCTGGCTAATGTGCCTGCTGCTGCCATCTGCCACTCCTAGTTTTGTAGCACTACAACTTTCTACTATAGCTGGAAATCACAGAAAAACAGTGTTTCTCAAGAGATTTCTAGCTTTTCTGCAGGTATTCCCAGTTGGAAATAGTACTTTGTAGTTTTTTCTTCTTGTCTTTTAAGTATTATTTTGATATTTTTTTTCTTTTAGGACTAGCTTGCTTTTGGAAGCAGAGACTTGCAGCAATAACAAATAACCAGAAGAATATCAGGTACTAGAACATTTCTGACCCTTCAGAAATAGTTGGTTCAGGTGTTTAATGAAATGCACAGTGGAAACTTTCCTGCCATGACAAACATTTTGTGCACAGTTGGCTGCATGTTTTCCTGCATGGCTCTATTGCCATTACTGATCACAGTAGCGTGAGGTCTCACCAGCGTCCTGAAGCCTCCCCTATCAGTGAAGCATTTAACTGCTGCTTGCTACCCTTTCCACAATGTTACAAGAGACAGGAAAAGAAAGATAGGATGTAATCCTGAAATATAAGCTACTGCATCTATTTTAATGGCTTCAGGGAAAGATTTCTTCAGTGGGCATATGAGGGAGAGGAGGGGTTTCTGTCTCCCATGCAGTAGTTGCTTTCCACCTTACCTTTCTCCCCAAACAGTAAATCCTAGCGATACTAAAGATTAAAAAGACAATATGAACATATGGACTTTTATAATTGCTGTCCTGCTGCAGCTTATCCAAATAATAATACACTTTATTTATGCAGAACCTGTCTGCAAAAGTGTCTCAGACACTTTAAATACAGAGCAAAGCACATGATAAAAATAAGTATGCACAAGAGGAAAACAGAAATCATTAACCATAATTCAAAAAAAATAAATACAAACACTGTGACTTGAAAGCTGCATTATGATTAAAATAATCCTATAAAGCTAACTTCCTAAAAGAGCCTTTTCAAAGCGCCTTTTCAAATCCCAGGAGAAAACCTCCTCAAACGCACCAAAGCCACAAGAACAAAGATACAGACACTTTTGTCAGCTTTCGAAAACAGTGTTCAAGTGGCACATTTTTAAGCTTTTGGAGGAAAAGTCCCTGTTATTGTTATTTATATTACCTTAGTGCCTAGAGGGTAAGAGCAGCCAGGACCAGACCTTCATTAAACCAACCACTTTGCACATGTACCATGCAGTGAGAGGCACAGTACAAGCCCTGTGCTGGGAGGGGAGTCGCTCCTGCCACCCCTACAAGCCTGTCGCCTGAGCTGTGGCAGCTCACACCATCACGTCCAGAGGTCCTTCCCTTCGATCAATGGGGAACCTCCTCTCCCAGTCAGAAATGACCACTGCAAAGAGTAAAAGTCCATGTCACAAGTAACTTGCAAGCCACATAAAAATGGCAAGGAAGGGAAACCAGAGATACAGGAGGTTACTTTTGTAAATTCAGGCAGTGCCAAAGGCAGAAATACAACTGAGATCTCCCGTGTCTAAGCCTAAATGTCTGTTCCTTGGACTCCACAAGAGCCATGACAACCAACTGTAAATATAAGTGCACAATCTGAGAATCAAACTGCTACAAAGCTACTTGAGCCACAAGGAAAATCTAATGTGATGCATAATTGTACTGATAGCTAAAAAAGCAAATCCAGCAGTCAATCTGGAGCAGAATCTCATCTTCCCTTTTCAAGTTGCATAATTACAATTCTATGATTCTATGATTCTATTCTGTAATAACTTCTGCATTCTGGACAAGTTGGCCAAATACTCAAGTAGTTCAGCAAAATCATGTTGTTACTGTCTGGCCTTGAGCTCAAGCAAGTGAGCATTCAATGTATATACAAGATGGAAAATGAGGGTCAAGCAGCCTTCCTTAGAGGGGAAAACCCAGGCATCGACATAAAGCTCATTGCGATTAATTCTTGGCCCCTCTGAAATTATCAGTATTTTTTTCTTCTGTGTTCTCCATAACATCATTTCCTACATGAGAAACAGCCTGGATAACTCCTGTAGACTGGATAGTAGATCTTGTGCTGTGCAGAAATTATTTGGAGGCAAGCAGCCAGTTGAGGAGGTACCTGCCCTGCTTAGCTCCCTTGCCAAGTCAGGCAGGCGTGCAGCAGCACAGGACAATGAAACATTGATATAGGTCCAACCACCTCTTCTAAAAGCCCCTTAAAATATAACTGAGTACATTAAATACTGCAGTTTATTAAACAGGAATAGGCTTCTGAATACACTGCCACACACAAAGCAAAATAATTTCTTTTTACATTACATCTTGATTATGTATATCTATGTATGTTACTGCCCTACACTGAGCATCATACAAAAAATGAATTCCCTGACATTCCTTCCCCAGCCTTTCCACCGGCCAGACTTGTCACTTCTGAGTGACCTAGTTTTTGACAACATGACTGAACAGATCTGTAACGTGTCACTCCTGCTTCTGTTGCAAAGCAAACGAGGGAAACATTGCTGCCTATTAGCAACAGCATCAAGGGCCAAGTTCTAGTAAGACACCTTTAAATGGCAACACTGGGGAAAAAAAAATAATGAAATGCATTGAGGCTATCAGTGACCTGAAGATCTCTGTCCATAATCAGAGTGAGACCTCATGAGAGCTCCTCAACAGATTTAGGCAGCTGCAAACTGCTGTGATGAGAAACAGTCCAGAACATGCAAGCTGACAGCAGAACCACCCGGCCGAGGTACTGCTGTCTGGTGACCCAGCGCACCAGAAGCTATTGAAATCTGAAAGTACTGACAAGGCCCTTTCTGGCCGTCTGTGATAAGAAAGTCATTACTGAGTGACAAGAGGATTCTACAATCCAACTGAAGCTGGATTGAAATTCTTGGTATAAATCAATGCTCCTCATATACAAACACACACGTATTTGGAGACACAGCAAGACACCACTATTTCACCAGTTTTGCAGCTTTCAGATCACTGTCCTTGACTGAAACAAAATTCACAAAAATTAATAAAATGATCCAGACCTATATATTATACCTCCGCTGGCCTTTGATTTTTCAAAATCATATATTTTTTTCAGGAATAATGATAATAATTTTGTAATTTTGGGGAGACAACAGTTCCTTGCTATTTACAATATCATAGCAATTATCACACATGAGGCAGCTCACAAACTCTGAGAAGTATGAAAAGATGGATAAAGAGCTCAAAAAATAGAGATAAATATCTTTTTCACTCACAATAGGGTATACCTGTCTCCAATTATATCCAGCTCCCCTTACAGCACATTTTCAGAGATGATCAGATCATTCAGCCTATGGCACGTAAAGTGGATGCTTTGTACAGGGATACAGTCTCCCAGGGAATCACTTGCAAGAAGTATGCTCTAGCAGAGCATAATCTACAACACTCAGATTGAGAACCTCTTTGTAATTAGGCTAAATTCCTGAATTTTATTGATTAACTTGAGCCCTCTTCTTAAAATTCAACCCAAATCTCAGTGCACCTAGAAGGCAAAGACTGTTCAAACTAAAACTAAGAAATAAACTTCAGCTGTTTTATTAACTTTGTCAGCCATGGCTGAACCCAGGTTGGAACGATCATTTCCCCATCTCACCTGGGAGTAGGGTGGAAAACATAGCACAGGATAGCCATGGGAAATATGGTCTTGCCCCAGAAGAGCTGATCTGAGGGCCAGATTATCATCCTTCTGACCTTATCACTGTGGCAAAGGGGAGAAACTCTGTCTCTTATCTCATTTATCCTGGGAACAAGACATTACAGCAGTGGCAACTTTTTAATCAATTCCTCACAAGACTCATTTTCATCATTTGAAGGTGCTGTCATATATCTCTGCCCTATAGTGATGAGACAAAGATTTGTGCAGCACTTTCTCCAAACTTAAGTGTGCCATTGCATGAGTCATTTGTTTTCCAAAGTCCCCATTGTTCATGTTTCAGAAACTATTCAGTCTGAAGGATTACGTGTCCACGGTTAACAATATACTGATGTTTACTTCACACTTTTGAACCACTCATATTTACCAAAAAGAGTATATGCTGTGGCACCTCTGCACAGAGTCATCATTCCCATGAAGCAAATATTATACTGCTGACTCTCAGACAAACAATATAAAATTGAGAAATTAATTTGATTTGATTTAGTCTACATGATTTACAGATTTAAGGTAGAGCTAACCCCCTCAGACAATAGAACTGATTGTACAACATGAAAAGCAAATTAATAGAAATTCAAACAATAATTCAGAAAGTGCAGTTCTCAACTAGATTTTTCTCAAACCCCTAGATGCCAAATATTTTCTAGCACTAAATAAGGTAAAGCCAAATCCCCAGCTATAGTTAAGATAGACACAAGGCATTTTACAGAGGCATGCATGCATTTCTGTAGACAGGGTCTTGAACTGGCCATACCTCGGAGTATTTCCAAGCACAAGTTCCTAGGCATGGGGAACTGAGGTCTCACTCACTGGACAGAGAAAACTCAGTCCTATGCCACACAGCATCTGGAACATGGTATAAGCATCACTAGGGTCACAAAGTGGCTCCTGTTCCTTTGCAGTGCTTCCCCCCTATGCTGAACAATGTTTTGGAGATGCTGCATGCTCACAGCTTGGTTCACAGAAGTCATGAATTTAAAACAACAAAAACAAAACCTTGAAGACATATCAGACCCAAATCTTGAAACATTTTTAACTTTTTCTTAATTCTTTATATTCCAGTGCAAATACACCAATGCAACAGACACAAAACAAATGCATGTATCCAGGAAGAAGTTTCTTCCTGCAAAGGAGAAAACCCCAGTCTCAACAACAACCAAAGCAACTCTTACATATAGACTTCTGGAACAGGAGATGACTTGTAGACCAAATTCCCTAAGGAATACAGAGAAGCCACAGTATGACAGCCTTAATCCTTATGGTCACAAAGAAACACAATGTGCTGTAAATCAATCACAGTTGATTGTTAAAAGCAGCAAAAAGTGGGGACACTAGTTTCTGTTCATAATTTATCATTATGAACTAAAGACCTCCTGTTGCTTTACCCTCAAGGAATAATTCCATCAAAGGGGAAAAAGGACTCACCTGGAATACATTTGAGATTCAGTGGTCTCAGGGCTGAGGCCAGCACAAACATCTTGTGCAGGGATAAGACAATGGCCAGTTCCAGAAAGAGAAAATAAATAAGAGGTCAAAACAATTTAGAGGCAAATGATTATTCACTTCTGTTACCAAAGCTACAGAACTCAGCCTAGGATCTGTTCCACTTGTTCTGTGTCTCGTGATCCAGAGAGTCACACAGTGGGTCATGTGCTTCCACTGGCAACACATTCTCCTTTAAATTCATCTTTTGATGCATCCAACTGCAAGTTGAGACTTGAGGTGCGTTAGACCATTGAGCATCTCTGTTGTAGCTTTGCTACAGAAGGACCTCAGAACCCTCCTGGCCCTGGTGCTTTCTCACCTTTCTCCCCATTTCTTGTGAGTCTCATTTATATGTGTACTATATCCCTAGGGTAATTTGTAAAATGACATCATAAATAATGCAGAGAACGTGTTGGTATGCCTTACTTTCTCTCAGACACTCTGGGAAAAATAAAGCAATCACAAATGCTCCCACGTGTAGCCAAAATGGCACGAAGTACTCACAGCCTATCAGTGGATCCAGCCTACTGCATGTCCAGATAATTCTGTAACAGTTGCCAGCTAGTTCCTAATCTGATTTCCACAAATTAAAGTCTCAGTGACCAGAGCCCCTTCTTCAAACTCCCAAAAGAGAGAAATCTCTCTTTTGAAAGGCTTCCAGATCTGCTTTCAAGTTCTAACAGGGCAGAAAGTGCTCCAAAAATTACCATTCTCCAGCTCCAGGAAATGGAGAGAAGCACATCAGATAGCAGAAAATATTCTGTCTCCCACTTCAAAGTTTCCAACTTAGATTTTATCTTAACTTACTCTAATTACTTCATCAGATTAATCTCCACTTGTCAAATTACTATAAATGATCTTTTCCTCTGATAGGAATAGCAACAAATAACACTAACAATGAAGGGTTATATTTTATTTTCTCATCAGAGCTTGAAAGAAACTATTATAAAGTGTAAAGATCAATGGCAGAGAAGCTCTGCAAAATTAGCACAGAAGCAGTATGAATTCTCTTTTTAATCTTCAATTTCATCTGTAAATACAAGCACATAATCTAGGTGTGCATCTCATATTTTGCAGCTCAGTGCTAATAAAAATATGCCAGAGAGCTAGGTAATGATAAAAAATTCCTTTCCAAAGGTGCAAAATGACACAGAGGAATCATAATGAGTTTTTACACTGCAGAGTCTCTCTTAAATTACTCAGGAGATAAGGATGACTTGAGGACTTTGTCATTCAATTGCAAATTAAAGCATCTCTTCGCATGCAACAGGATCAGACACTGAAATAACTTGTTAGGAGTTTGACACTTATAAGAGGTTCAATGTCTGGAACTCATCCCATCTTTTCCTCTTGACTTGTGTGCCTGGATGAGGCTGCTCTGTGCATTCAGTGATTAGGGCCTCAGTGCAGCTGTTTGTCCTGTCCAAAATATTTTAAATAAAATGAAGGGAGGAGGAAAAGGAAAAGAGGGAGCATAGTTCTATCCCCATTTCCAACTTGAGATCAATACTTTTGTACTCAACAAAAAATGGTTTAAAGAACTATGATTCCATATGGCTATCAGCTATGCTTATTAATGAAATATTTTATGTATGCACAGAGTATTTCTAACATCAAAGATGCCGGTTAAGGAAAGTGTCACCATTCAAGATATACAAATTGATTCTACTGGTGTCGGTTGTTCCTTGGCATAATGGCCTAGTGGCTAAAGCAATTTCCACATTCACTTTTATTCCACAGTTGCTTTTAAATCTTTCTCTTTTCTGGTGGGTTATTTCTATGATTCTATGATTCTCTAAAATTTAGGCCCAGTCACATGGCTATAGACTATTCTGGAGATTGTGATGCATTCCTCCATCGCTCCAGTTGCCTTCACAAGATTCTCTATAAAAAGATTTAAAATGAACTGAAACAGAAAACACAAACCAAGCTCTTCCTCCATTATTGAATAAGCCTCCCACGTAGCCTTTATACCAAAGTACTCATTCTATTTTCACTCTAAAATAGATATGCTTTTTTTTCATGTGACCTGTAATGGCTTCAACAGAAGGAGCTGAGAGAATGTCAACTATGACATAACATGATACTTGTAATTTAGAACACTATAAAGAAAGATATGACTCAGTCCTCAAGTCCCCTCAAGCACGTTTTGACTCTTGTATTCCAGGTGACTTCTGTAACCATGAGGTTATTGGAAGAAATGAACCAAAGACATGCCCTTTTTTCTTCACTTTCCTTTGTTTGAGGCCCGACATATAAAATAGGTGTGTAAAATCATAACTATCTCATGACTCTTAGTGAAAGTCCTGAGTCATTCTTAAGTGAGAGACAATACTGTTTCATTTAGGTTTTTCTTACCTTCAACTTTTACATTCAAACACCAAGAGGTCCGACAGCTTTCAAAGTGTCTGTTTTGAGGTGTGATATCTATTTCACCGCACATATCTTTCATTTTATATGGTTTCTGAAATCAAGACTAAAATTACTTTATGGAACCACATTTGAAAAACTGTGGAATTTAGCCATACATTGGAACATAAATAGAAGCAGAGAAATCATAGCCAACTGTATCAGGACTACCAGTAAAATAACATCTTTCCAATGCCAATATTAAAAGGAAGCCTTCAAGATTAGATTCGAAGGCCCTGGCAGAAAAATTCGTTACACTAAAAACAGTACAAACTCCTATGGATTACTTAGTGAAACAGTAACTGGTACTACACCAAAGCTCTGAAGGTACCCACTCCTAATTCCAGAAATCCTAGGGGCTGCTGACTGCAATCATGAAATGTATGAATGCAAGAAAAGCAGAGTTTCAGTTTTAACACTAAAAAGTTGAGTGAATTCCCTGCACATCTGTTTGGGCCCACTGACAGGTAGCTTGAAGCAAAGCCAATCATTAAACTAGAAACACACTCCCACTGGAAGTGCACCAAGAAGAAATACCTTTTAGAAAATAGAGGCAGTTTTTTCACCCATTAAGCTTTATTGAAAATGAAGAAGTCCCATGCAACAGAGACAATCTTCTTCACCTCCTAGTCCTAAACTACAGCAATACAGCGATTCCACTATAGTGGGCTCTGGCTCAGACAAATGAGGAATTACTAAGAGAGCAAAGCAATGAGGCATTGTCCTCACCCTCTTCTCAACATCCCATCAGTATCTGCAGTCAGATTACTCCAGAGCACAGTGCAGGATGGTAACCTCTATGAGGTGAACATATTTGGCTTTGACTACAGGTACCTCAGTACATGCACTGCCCAGCATCTTATGTTTGTATAGTTGTTACGAAGAAAGAAAAAAAATCTGATCAAAAAAGCATTCACTTTCTTAACGTGCCAATTGACTTCACCAAAATATTTTGTCTGGCATTTTATGAGGTTTGACATTTTACAATAAGCTGAAATTTATCCATAAGTGGCACAAACTGATGGCCTAGTCCCTTGGTGCAAGTCATATCTTCCTATACTCAGAAGCCTCTGATTTGCAGTACCCCTCAGGCATGGAAGCAAAGCTCAAAAATGCACTACACCACTCATACAGGTCAGACCTTACTGCAAGCGGGAGCTTTTATCAGCAAAGACTTAAAACCACCATGCCTGAAGTTTTGACAGTTGTCATAAATTATGAGGATTCTTGCTTCCAGACAAGACTTTTCTTTTCCCAAAGCTACACTAAACATTTAATTGTCCATTGAGACTGAGCAGAGGAGGGAGGAGTTGCACATCGTAGTGTGAGCAATGAGGAAAAAAAAGAACTGAAGAACATAAGAGGCAAGAAAACTCCTAATGTCAACCAAGTGAGTAAAAATTCATGAGATGAATTCAGAATTTTGCTAGAAGGAAAGTTGGCCTCCTTTTCTCTTTCCTCTTCTGATGTTTGCCTTTCTGAACCTTTTTCAGAGAAGCAGCCAGTGGTACTCCTAACAGTGCATCACTTTTGGGAAAAGCAGTTACCTATTTTGGGATGTACTGACTTGGCCACTGAGACATCTAGCCCAGAACTGTGAGAAAGAGGCTACAACTACAATCCTGCATGGTTATTTTTCACTGTGTATTCCTGTACTTTGCTCTTGCTGCACGCACCATATCAAGCAGAATTCTAGCAGAGAATTATATTCAGCAACAAAGGTAAATATATTCACACATCAACAGGTAAAAAACTTGCCTCTGCATTATTTCCAGAGGCCTACAGAGGTGAGAGGAAACATCTGATTCTCTGCACAGGTTCTCCTTGAGGATATAAGAAGAAGGGAGAGAGAAATAAATAAATGTGCCTGTCACTCAAGGGAAAAATCAAAGCAATGAAAGAAAATGGACGCATGATCAAGAAGGCTGATGCTTGTTTAGCTTGCTCTTAAGTCTCAGGGTCTGATTGAAGGTGCTACCCAACAAATTGCTGAATTCTTTCCAAACACTTTTCTGTTCTGGTGATTTACAGAAGAGTCTCGCATTGTTTCCAGCCAATCAGAGGAACAAATAAAAAAAAAAAATTCAATTTAATGGCCCTTTTGAATCTCAAGAAAGAGATCAAAAATATGAAACAAATGCAGACATCAGATATTACCAGCTCTTTTCAGAGGACGTTCTAGATATTGTTCCAAAAGATCATTTCAGAACATCTGTTGACCTATGGATGTTTAGGATGAGATGCCTCAATCAGAAAACCAGTGTGAATTTCAGATAACAGAGTGTATAAATTGCAAGTATGAGACAGGAGAGAGTACACATAACTGGTTCAGTTTCACAATAGCTTCCATCTCAGACATAGCTATAACCATTCTGCTTCTTACAAAATATAAAGACACAATTTTGAGAGCTGTGTGGGATATAAAATCAATACTTTTATTATCAGTTGTGTGAAAACCATTTTCTTGTCATTTTAAAAATTATTTTCTTACTGTTAGCTAATACCTGTGAAATATTTGAAAGCATGAAAGTTGGATTTATATATTTATATATGCTGCACGTAAGGTTTTTTCTATTTATATAGATTCATATATTATCTTGTAACAAATACTGTCCAGACTGCTCTGTTTGTTTTGGAGTTTAGGTCACATTAAAAAGAAAAATTTACCAATATATGAAGTAGATTTTCTACTACACAACAAAAATAATCTACTTTTATATTTAAAAGCCATAGCTAGGCAAAGGGCTAACACAATGCAAGAATTTTTGAGGAGGTCAGTTAACTGTGCTTAATTATGGCTGCAGCTCCCTCTTCTGCAGTGGCTCAGGGAGAACGACTGTAGATTTATTTGCAAAGGTAGTTGAAGCAGAAGGCAAAAGCAGCAGCTAGAGAAGCAGGTAGGTTGCAAAGAAGAGAGGAAACACTAGAATTTCTTGTTCAGTTTTATACTGTATGTGAATAAAATTTTATACACAAGATGTAATTAAGAAGTAAGGCAATGCACGACAAAACTCACCTTTACAAATATATATATATAAAAATACTTTGCTTGTATAATTGATCATGCAAATTCCAAGAAAGATAGATTTGCATAATTCCTTCTGTATCTATTTTATTGAAAATAAACATGCTTTCCAGACTTTCATGACACTGCCAAGGTTAACATCAATTGACAAACAACATCCTAGTATTTAGACCCTTAGTCTTTTTTAGTGATATGTTTCTTTATCAGATTATTGACTCAGTGTTTTACCTCTTTTTTGTTTATCAATAATTTCACACAACTTTTACCCCCCCTTTTGCACACAGCATGAATAAACAACATTTGTTTGAATTTCTTCTTGGATATGAATGACTGTATATGAAAGGTCACAAATATAGCAAAGCTTTGTGGAGACTCAAGTATTTCTAACATCATTTTAGACAACTTTAGATTTCAGTTTGATTATACTAATAAAGGACCTATTTTTAGTATTGTCCTAAAGACAGAAAATAAAATAGATCCAAAAAACATTAAATAAAACTAAGAAAAGCTCCCTTTGGGACAGAAAGTAGTCATAAAAATAGAAAAAAAAAAAAAGGGAACAAAAGGCTTCTTCAAGAATAAACTATACTTTCTATAACCAGCCGTGTTTGCTGGAGAATTTAGGGGAAAGGAAGACCTATAAGTGTTGATAATAGCATGAATCTTGTCAGGATGGAAGCATACCTGTCCCTGATGCCTTGCAACAAGGTACAACTAAATAGTGCAATGATACAAGTACTTCCTGCAAGTATCTGACACAAATATTTCAGTCTAGCCATTAGTGAAGAAATAGTCTGTCCTGTTTCCTTCAGCACTTGCCTCCCCATCCACCCTAGCCCTCAAGGCACTGGAATACAAAACTATTTGCATTAACATGTCTGCTACTAATTGTTTTAATACAGCCTCAAAGGACTTCAGTGAAATGTAACGACATCCAATTGCATGCAATAAATTTGTTTTCTACCTAGTTCTTGTCTGATTAAATCATTACTCTTTCCTGGCCACACTCAAGCACACAGACAAACATTTTGTTTCAGAGACATTTTACTGGCCTCAGCAGCAAAGCAGCTGTTGCAGGTGATACACACTCTGATCTATCCACTTTTGCAGTCTTTCAACCTTACATAATGGTAATGGAGAAATGGAACATTCACCCTTTCAGGCACCTGATAACTTCTACCCAGCAAAGTCAAGAACTGTAAAGAAATGTAGAATCTAGATCAGCATTATACGACTGGATTTAATTATCCTTTTCAGATTTTCCTGAGAGATTCCTTTGAGTTTACTTCTGCTTTAGTATTTGGTCCATTTTTATTGAGCTGCTGTTTTTTCATACACTTAAAAAATTCAGTTCATTCAGGCTGTCTTGAGTCTTTGCCACTTAGTCACATGAAGTTAAATTTGTTCAAAGAGAGAATTTTAACCACAGACACCAAGCAGATATTTATAGCTTAGACTAATTTCTTCAGTAATTCTTTAATCCCTTAAACAGATACCGTGTTCTTACCTTTTCTTCCACAAAGGTACAGTTAAAACATTCTCAAGAACTGATTGACATTTTTGATTAGTACCATATAAATATAAATTGTACAAGCACAACCTAATTTCAGTTTATGAAACACTGTCATGGTTTAACCCCAATCAGCAATTGAGTATCACACAGCTGCTTGCTCTCCCTCCCCAGGGGATGCAGGATCTCATGGCTTGAGATAAAGACACTTTACTAGATAGCAAAGGAAAATATAATAATATACATATATAAATAATTATAATAATAATGAGAAGAATAGGAATAATAAAGTATACAAAATGAACTGCACAATTTTCACCACCCAACAACCTGATGACCAATACAGCCTGTTCCAAGCAGCAATCATGGAATGAAAAAGTAACAACCATCCCAGAACTATTCTGAATATGAGAGAAAAGCAAGCTAGCTCACCAGCCAGCCCTCGCTTGTATACTGAGTATGATGTTTATGGCATGAAATAATACTCTCTTTGGCCAGTTTAGGTCAACTGTACTGGCTGTACATCTCCCAGCTTCCTGCACATTAGCAAAAACTGGGAAATTGGAAGTTGTCTCTAGCAATAGCTAATAACATCAGTGTATTATCATCATTCTTCACACACCAAATCCCATACTAAATCTAAAACACAGCAGTTACTGTAAAGAAAATAAGCCCCATCCCAGCCAAGACCAGGAAAAATATTGATGATCCACTGGACATCAAATAACAATCTGGGAAATGATTGCAAAACATAAAGCAAAACAGGAAAAATCTAAGAAACAAATCTTCAAAGTTTACCCTTCTCTGTATTGTAGTAGCTTGTCAAAAGTTCTTTATTTTTCTTTTCCAGAAAGGTTAGAAAATCTTTTAGTTCTACATAGCTAGGAAAGTGTCTGAGCTATATATGCCAGTTTTTATCATCCCACATAAATTCTGCAATAGCCACCACTAAAACTATTCAAACTAGCATTGATTTTTCCATACTCTTCTACAGCTCCCCCACAGGGCCCCAGTATGCAGCCAAGGGAAGTACAAGTGATGGAAGAATGTGCAAAGGTATGAAAAAAGGGCTGCTCCTGCTTTTTGCTAGAGGCGTTTATCAAATTCCTACAAGCTGCCCAACATGCTTTACCAAAATATTGTAGCAGCCTGAATTACACTTTGTTAGTGCATGAAAACAGAGTATACAAGGCCTTATTTTAGTTACCTTGCTGTCAAAAAAAAAAAAAAAGGGGGAAAAAAAAACCCCAAAAGTCCAAGCAAAAATTGAAATGTGCCTAACTTAGACTTCAATATGTAGATATAGCTTTAGAAATACATTCAGAAGTATTACATTTAAAGACAGAAGTCACTGAACTTCTGCCTCAACAAGGGTAGTCCTACCCTACCACGCAACAAATGGTGGGTCCGCACAGGAAGCTACTGTGATGCCTACCAAAGGTGACACAAACAACTTTTCCACAGAACATAATTAAACTTAGTTGCTAGGTAACTAATACAGTCAAAAGGAAGACTGGAATATGGTGACTGCTTTAAGACAATGGCAAAGGCAACATAGAAAATTAATAAGAAGAGAATATAAAGTCTGATTTTTCATCAAATATTAATAACAGAAGTATTGTACTTCCTTCACACCAACTCAGTGTACCAAGTTGGCTTTTGAAAATATGGATTCTTACATGAAAAAGGTAGAATCACTAGATTAAATATCCCTGCTAGTATTTCATCTACACATTGGAAACCAGTACATTGGTGCAGTTATTAGTGATAAGCAATTGCTTTGACCCTAGGTGTCAGGGAATTGTCATTTTGAATGGTATTGCAAGCAGAGTAATTTGAAATTCGTGAATAATTCTGAGCAAGAGTTAAGATACATAGAGATACATGGATTTCTAGAGTTAAAATTTCTCTTTAGCACTAGAGTTACTCAAAAAGATGAATGTATCATATACTAGTGTAAGGAAATATTTAATTTGAACTTTTTCATAGAAGTCTCAATACTAAAATATTTACTATTTAATTAAGTGTAGAACTAGTGCTTCCAGTGTTTAAAAATTCACTTGCATCTTTCACTTGCGTCTTCTCCAAACTAAAGAGAAATCTCAAATTTTTAATTCTGCTCCATTTTTCTCCCCCTTATATGTTTTTCTAATGAGGGAAATAAAAAATCACAGATACTGTAGGCTATTTATTTTTAATGAAATGTTAGCAAAATAAAGATTTTCTTTCTTTTTATTTAGGACTGGTTTTTTGTTTCATCAAAGTGAAAAATGTCAAGCAAACTAGGTACTTCTTTAATACCATTATACTGGTTAATAAACACGTTCTATTGAAAATTGCAAAGAAATATAAGTGTGCCATCTACATCCATTCACAGTGGGTTTTTTTGATTTTTTTAAATGTATAATCTTTAAACACATTATATTCATGTTCTTATGAAAGCTTTTAAAGGTAAAATTTTAGTTTTGTGTTTCATTGCGAAGTAAATTACCCAGTAATAAGATTATAATGAAAAAAAAAATTGTTCATATTTATATTTAAAAAAAAAAAAAGAAAAAAAAAGCCAAAGCCCAACAGTTAAGGTCATAGCAGTGAATGCTGCTATGGTCACTACAGTGAGCAGTCTTTATAGTCCTGATCAAAAATCTAAGAATTGCCATTACTCGCAACTAACTCTGCTACTTTGGAAACTGAAGTCATCCAGCCTTAATAATTCCAGGAGCAAGCAACATAACTACGTGTTCTTTTTCCATGGTTATTACACATCAGTTCTCTACTCTGGTGTATTTAAGGGAAAATAGTTAATGTGTCCTTGTAATAAATCCCATATTTGCGTATTTCAATAGGGAAAACAAAGTTGTGTCAAACAGATAGCGTGCACTCTACTTCACACATGGTGGTGCATGCAATATCCTGAGAATCGTGGTAGCTCTGGTAAAGGAGTTTAGGTACCCAAATCCCTAAGCTCCCTTTAAAATGTTCAATGTAAAATCTTCTGTAGCATAATTGTCTGGCTTATTCCACTTAATTGGGCTTGCTTCCTTGTTAGAATTGGAAAATGAGTAAATAGAGCTCTCACTATGGATGTATCACAATGTTTTAATTTTGCACTGGAGTAGAACTTCCCTCATTAAACAGCTCCATGAACTGGGACAGTATGGCATCCTGCATACGGCGTATTTGAGGAACACCCAGATTGCCATTTACTTTTTTTATTTATTATAATTTCACAGTAGCCTCTAAGACAGCTAATAAACACACAGAAAATTTGTATTTCTCTTCAGACAACAATGGAGAGCATCCAAACTAATAAATTAAACTGTATGAGGCCTTTGCAGAGACAGAAGTAATTACATTTGAGTGTGGGAAGTTTTGAAATCTACAAAGGACTGAACTATAAAAAGTATTCTGGATGGAAATACTTTTAAAAACATCCACAGAGGTTAAGTTCGGGGTTTTTTTCCAAAAGATAAAAACAGTAAGGGTGTTTGTTTGATTGAAATTATGTTTAGCCAAAATAAGACAGTTTATTAATGAACTTAGGCAGTACTTACAGTCTGCATGCACCCAAAATCTTACATGAGAAAATATCCAGAGATAAATTATTTTGACCAATCAATGTTTTATAAGGAGTATCTCTGGTAAATATGAATATTTCTACTAGAATGGATTAGCTGATACACAGACCACATTGTCCATCAAGATGCAGTTCTTCAAAGCCTACCAAAGCCTCACCACAAACCCCACCTGTTTGTTTACTGGAACCAGTAGCAGCAGCTAACTGGTGGGCCCTGCTCATCCCTTCCAATGGAGAGAACATTCTGTTGAACCTATGAGTAAAACAAGAGTCACATACTAGATATTTGCCAGAATTTTCTATCACTCGTGTTGTCTTACTGAGTTAAATATTATGTTGCGTGAATGAACTCTCCTGTTCCAGCCAGTGCTATTGGGGGTTATGAGGAAAATATATGCAGAAAATGGTGAGTCTATAGAAGTTTTCTATAACTGTGAAATCAATAGTTCATGCAAATACATAGGCAGTCAAGGATTTCAGTAACCACAGGCTACAGTAGACATTTACTAATTAGCTCTCCTGAGTCAAATGTAGTTACTATCTTTAATATGTAACAGTATCAATTTATAGGGCATTTCAAGGATTAACAATATTTTCTTTGTTTTATTATGTCAAGCACTGTGGGTTATCAAAAGCAGAAAGCTTGATTTAATTAACAGTTAATGAATTTTTGAGATATTGAACTGCAGAATGTGAACAGTTTTCTAAATCAAGCAAAGTTAATGACACTCAACAACTTCTAAATGCTTTGAAAATGTTTTGCTTTACTATGTTGCAAATTTTGGCTTCCAGAGTTAAAATTATTATACAGAAAGAGGTCCAGACCATGGTAGGGACTGGAGACCTAGGTATGGTGCACATGGCTTTTGCTGAAACTTCCACATTCAAGGTTGTTCTTTTTTTTCCTCCCCATAAGATCTAGGTGACTAAAATATTGACTCAAATGCCAAAAGATAGTCTTTAGAAATAAGATATCTTTAAGACATTAAACATTGAACAGAGTGAAGTTCAGGCCCGGACTCGACTACCGTCAACGCAATCTGAAAATGATAAACTAATACTCAGCTATTATTCAGCTTTAAAACTCCTAGTTTTAGCTGGGTAAGCACAACATTGTCTATGTCAACAAAGCTCATGAACAAACGATTGTAACTGCATTGCCAGACCTGCAAATTAAATGATAAATTATTTTAAAGTATATGATGAATGCATATGAATACTGGTAGTTGCATATGAAAATGGAGATACCTCATGATCAACAGCATAAATTAATTTCTGATTAGAAATAAGTTACACAGTAGTCATTATAATAGCACAGTCTGGAGAAGGCCAGAATCCTTACTGATTTCACAACACTATTAGGAAAAGTCTCTCATCTAGAAGTTTTTATTCTACATAGTATTTACATATGCCTATATTACACAAACTTGATTTTAAAGATATCTGATCAGTCTAACAAGTATACAAGATGTAATTTTCATGCCAATATCACCCAATGTCACAAATCCATTTCAAAGAGTCAACAGCACTAAGTGTATTCTTACTATCCCTAACCTTCTTACTCATCTTAAATGGGAAGAAAAAGAATGCCACTTAACACCACGCTTCAAATTTTTCATTAAAATTTCCCATTAGACTGCAAGAAAGTTGGTAAGCACATGACAAAAAAGAGAAGTCAATGCCCTTCCCAGCTGTACTTTAAAAGAAAAAAAAAAATGAGCTGGTCTTCCCAAAAGACAATGATCACAGGTGCTCTACTGATGGAAACAAAGACAGTTGAAGAATTTGTAGGAAGGGTAAGATATGGCTGAAGGAGGCAAAGGTCACGCTTTACTGTCTACTTTTAAGGTCTCCCATTCTCACTTTGAGATCCTCAAGACTTCCTCTAGGTTTCTTAGCTTTCCTGATCGCTCTTCACTTAATTTCTCAGTGACTGATACTGACCTAAAGAAAACTCAAAAATAAACAAATATGACTTTGACAAAGTGATTTTCAAATAAATGCTTAAGTATCAAGTTTTTCTAAGCTAAAGACCATATCTGGAGAATTATTCAGGTTCAGCACTTTCCATAGTTGTGTGCAAAAGCAGCTGGTAAATAACAAAAGAAAGCATCAGCCTACAGATCTAGTAGTACCTAATATCTTGCCAGTTTCATGGCTGCCCATGGCCTTTGTCCATGCACACCATGCATTTGTTTATGGGAGTGGCCAAAAGTTAGGAAAAATCCTCCCTCCGCTTCCTCTCCCCCTCATTTTTTTTTGATGGTGCAAAAAAAAAAAAAACCCCATCATCTTTAAGAGATTTCTTTACTGGACAAACAATTATGATATGATGTGGGAGGCACGGGTCTAACAAAGCTGGTCTTATTTTCCGTCATTTATAGACTGGAAAAGGACAGAAGGATGAAAACTCCCTTATATTATAACTATCTCTGCACCTTCATTTGATTCCTGAATTCCGATGCCCTGAGGGCAGAACTATTACATGGGCTCTGACATGGCCTGTATTTACTGTAGTTCAGGAAAAGTCTGATGGAGTTATTTGTGTCAAGATCTTTTCTATCCCTTTGCTACCAAGAAGAGAATAACAATAGCAGAACATGCAATGTTAAGCCTCATTTTCACTTTACTGCAAAGTAACTCAGCTATTCTGCCTGATACCTAGAAATATTTTCTTCCATAAGAAAGAGTCTACTACAGTTATTAATTATTAGTAATGTATTTTTGAACCTGTGACACTTTATAAGACTATGAGAGAAAAGGTCATCACTTTTCTGTTGACACCTGTCATAACATTTGGGTTATTTTCTGTAAAATAAGTAAAAATATCTGAATAATACAGAAATAATAATCCTCCTGGAAATATTGATTTTTAAGCAATACTAAAGCTTATTATTCAGAAAAATACTACTCTGCTAAATACTTTCTAGGGGGAAAGCACATTTATTTCATTCCTTTCTGCTGCTCATCTGCTCATTCACTCTTGGTACTTCTCCATGACTGAGCACCGACAGGGATGGCCTATCAAGAAGCTGTTGAGTGGCAAAGGCTCTCAGCAGAGAGCAGGGCAGAGATCTAATGGCTTCTTATGCAGCTGAACTCAGGTCAAGCAACAGTGCTGGAAGCGCTGTGAACACAGTTTTGTTTAGAACAGATGAAAACCACAGAAAGAAAAGATAAATCTCCTTTCCATTTCAGAAGTTATTTGAGATTACACTTAGTTAATTGTGTCAGTCCACAACGAAAATAAAGAGGAGATCATCACCCTCTGAGTCTCATGAAAGAACTCATAAGGGAGCAGTGAAGTGTATGGTCTCACCTCAGTAAAAAGTGGGTGCAGAAAGCAGAGGGAAGGGGTATGGCTCCAGCAATGAAAATAGCTAGCATGCCTGCCAGTTGAGCCACGATGTTTGAAGAAGATCAGCCTGAGTAACTCCCATGCAGATTACTTACACCTGTAAGCAGAGGCCGCAGAGGCAGGCTGAGAGAGACCATTCACCTGCAGTAAAAATCCTGTCCTTGGACTCATTCAAGTATAACATAGGTAGTAGCCTCAAAATAATATTTTTATTATATATTTAAATAAAAAGAAGATGTTGTTAGTTTATTGTAATTAATTAAGAAAAAAATCAAACATTTTTGAGTAGCGGAAGTTTCCAGTGCATGACTTCAGCAATTATTCCTTTTGGTGATTAATTTGTTTTCCCAAGCTGTATCTCTAGTCAAAACTAACACATTTTTACAGTCAGCAGTGCTAGTGCTCATTATCCTAATCCCTAATGCAATTGCAAAGGAAAAGACTGCAAAGTCTCACCTTTATTTTTCACAGAGAGAGAAGAGTCCATAGATAATTTGAAGCTTTTTCCCAGGATTTGGTACCCATTTAAAAGTTGGTATTGATTTTAGATGCAATGCATTTTTAATACTTCAAGATAGAGAAAAAAAAATGCAAGGCAAAGGAGTAGCACGAGAAACATTATTCCTGGCAGATTTATGTATAGATTGAAGCTGAAGCAAAATGGATCAAAAAGGATCAAATCAACAACTAATATTGCAACACTGATGTTTCAACAGTAGAAGCATTTTACTCTGGTAATCTTATGGAAATCATATCATTTTAGAAGAAAAAGGCAACTCATTTGGGTGTATCCATTTAGGATTACTCATTTTTTGACACATAGATTTATCGAGTAAATCTATGTTTTATAGCTCAGTTTTCTGGGTAAGTTTATATCATATGTTTTAATTGGGCCCAAGCCCAAAGAGTTGGCTCAAGCAACAATCCAACCCCCACTGTCATATCCAAATTAGAAAACAGGATAAAACTGAGGTATTACAGCCAAATGGCTTGCTGGAGGCAGCTGCCATTTCTTGTCTGACAGCAGCCTGGACTACGCGAAAACTACTTTACTGTTCCAGTTTGCAGGAAAACGGAGGATTTGACTTTCACACAATTGTCTTAGGTGAAGAACGCTCATGTTTCTCTGATGGCCTAACCGTCACCGCCATTAAGTTCTGCCAAAGTGCAGTGTCTGTGACTGTGACCTCCTACCAGAGATTACTGATACACCTCTTCTCAGTTTCAACCTAGTCAGGCCACACGTGATGTAAAGCGACTTTTCTTTCTGTGTGATGGACAAGGAGAGGAGACCTCCTTTCCCAGACAAGCATAAGTTGCATCTGAGAGGTACCAGCATTATGCTGTAGCTGCTGTTTTTTCTTCGTGTCTTCCTCTGCATGCACTTGCTGGAGAGTGATCATGCTCACAAAGAGATCTCACTCTTCTCTAACATTTTCTTCCAGATATGATCTGAAAAAAAAATATAGAGAAATAGCAACAGTAAAGCCTTGAAAATTTCTTATAACAATCTGCTAGTTAGGGTTCACACTCTGGTCTGAAAGGAGAACAGACAATAATAAACCTAATTCTAACCTGTGTGTAAGTGTATACACTTGTGTTGTGTGCTGGCTGCCCTCACAGTGAACTTCTGGCTAATGCTAATGCCATCTGCTCCAGAGGGTCAGAAATCCACCTTGAAAGTTTGTATATGAACTTTCAGAGAATGCAGTATACCTCTTAATGGACAAATCCTACTGAACCTCAGCTGGGAAATAAACAAACTAATCCAAATGCCTCCAGAAATTCCAGCTCTCTTTTCCCCAGATCAGATATTTGTTTGGAGACTTTACACTCTGACGTATCACAATTGCACGTTCTTTTCTCAATTACACCAGTTTAAATTAGGAGTAAGTCTACTGAAATAATATTTATACTGGGATATTGTGTAAGGCAGAAGGAACGGTTACATGCAAAGGCGCTGCACTGCAGTGGCTCTTCTTAGACATAATACTTCTCTAATACCCATCATATAGTACAAGGGTACTTTCAAAACTGAAATAAGATAACTGGAAGACAACCAGCCAATCAGAAGCATAATATGAAAAAGGTAATAAAAATGACTCAAGATAGTCAGTGAAAAGGAATAACAAAAACCCTAACCAAAAATGCACAGGCAGCTCAAACCATGAAAATGTAGCAGCTATCCAGAACCCGCAGAAAACATGCCAAGTGATCAATGTCCGGCAGTTACTGCAGAAGTGCTACATCTTTCATTTCCAAATTCCTTTTTGCTTGCACAAACATTTGGAGAACGACTGTTTCTCCTGCCACAGTGCTGATTTACATGTAACAAGGCTACTTACAGCACAGTCAGGTGTATACATTATTTAGAATCCACTGTGAGCCAGGCAACATTTACCAGTGATTAGTCTTCTGTTGGAGAGGTTTCTGCCACAATAAATTTATTGACATGTAAATTAGGTAACCAACCACAGAGCACAATGAAGAAAGAGCAAGTAACTTACATAAGTCAAATAACCCACAGATAAACTGTACAATCAAATTTGGTTACAATTTTTTCAGTACTCACGTCTACAAAAATAAGAAACCGAGATAGAGGGAAATTGAATGACCTTCTCAGATATTTTCTTTTACATATATATATTTATTTTTCAGGTATTTTCTTTTACAAAGAATTTGGTTAGCCTCCAAACTTCATAACCACTCTCTGTGAAACCAGAAATTGTCTCTACTTCAGTTCAGTCAGGTTGGACTTGCACAATCACCCACAAAACCATTTAGTTCTTATCTGGGTGATACCCAGTGGGGGGAGTGATTGCTTAAAAGCTGTGGTTCAATGCTGTTATGACAAGCTTCATAGAAGCAGGTTCACATGCTTGAACTGAATTGTTTGGCTTTACAGAAAAATAATTATAGGTCATACAGGAAGATAAAATCCAAATAAGCAAATGGTGTCTCAGCAGTACAGACAAAGGGCAATTCTGGTGTCTAAATATGAATGCTGAGTGACGTTGAAAACATCCTAAAGCCTTCAGTACATTCACACAGGGCTTGTGGTCATCATATAGAACCTACAAGAGATCTGTGCCCTTTAGGAAAAATAGCTGTATGTCAGGAAGGATATGTCAGGCTATTTAAAATGGTTCAAGAAGCCTGTATTTAGGCATCCAAAAATGCACTTTGATATGCTATTTTAAAGACAGAAAGTCTTTAAGTGCTAAAGTATGCCATGCATAGCCTGTACACCCTGCAAAAATATGAAGCCATAAATACAGAGGTGCAAGACAGAAACTCCAGTTCCTGCTCCCTATCCCACTATCACTTCTTTCTGAAGCCACAAGGAGTGTGTGCAAATACGGCATCTAGCAGATGCACAGTGCACTGTAGCTGAATTTGTCTCCTGCTGCAGAGGATAACTATGAAATAAGACTCAAGAAACTCCAGGGCCTTGGAGTACTTCCAAGTACCTGCCACCAGCCATGCCTTCCACCAGCACTACAGCTCCCTGCGGCAGGAGGCCCGGCCATGGCAGACAGCTGTCCTTCATCCTCTGCCTCGATTCCCACAGGAGAGCTGCAGCTTATGGCAGGAGGGTAGGGGTCACTATGGAATAAAGGTTGCAGGAAAGACAGTTGTGTTTGATATCTGTTCAATCTAAATCTAGCTAAAATTACCCACTAAGGATTGTATCTTGGAGCTATTCTACTAGCCAGAAAATTTGGGTAGTGACAGAAAAGCTAGATTTCACTTCACATTGACCTCTTCGGTTTCAGACACAAACAAGTCACTACATGGCATCTGTTTTGTTGCTCCATTGATATCCACTTGTCTAACAGAAGGTAATACTTCTTCTCCAACCTCTTTTATTCCTGTTCTCACAGAACTGCTTCACTACGCCTGCAACATAAAGCATCCGCCATTCCAGGTGACGAGCCAACTCCACAATACAGGGAATTTGTAAAGCCTGTTACTGTGGTCAATCAATGTAGGTAGAGAGTGAGTAGAAATCCAAGCGCAGGGTCTTATCATCTGGTTTCTGAGTTTTCAAGTGAACAAAAAGCAATGCAAAGAACCAGGACCCTCCATTCAATTTCATTTCTGCCTCTGGCCTCCCTGGTGACCTCTTCTCTGTGCTTTCGCTTTGTGAAAAACAACCCTGATGTTCTTTGTAAAACACAGTCAGGTCTAACAATGAAAGTCACCAGCTACCATTTTCTTGATTCTGAAGAAAAATCTCCATTTATGACATCCTCACAGAAATCTAGAGAGCAGAAGATATTTCCTGACTCAAAACTTCAGACTTTCTGAGTATATGCACCAAAAGAGAGGCAGAAAGAGAGCAAACAACTCCCCAAACTTTCCTATTGCAAAAGCAAAAATGGAGGTAGGTTTTCTAATGAAGGTAAAGCAGCACTCTTTCCCCTACATTTGTATCACTCTGGGGTGTTTACTTGAAGATAGGAGGCTGCATTAAGATTGTTGTATTTTACAGCTTTCACCATAATGCACTGCAATTTTGCTTTATGTTCTTACACCACATATATGCCATTCAAATTAAAGATACTGTTGCCCTGACATCCTTAGTATAACTGTTTCACAAAAGATGTGAATGGATTGTCATCAGGCAAAATCAGAAATTCATGTTATGTTGATTAGATGAGCTATTAAGATAATATATCTGTTAGCATCCATGAGAAGAAATAGATGAAGCTGAACTGAATTGTTTCAGCTTTGTTGATTCTTTCTATATACACATCACTATGAAAGTAAGTGTGTGGATTTTTTTAAGACACACCTTCAAATTTATTGTTGGGGATGGGGCGAGAGGAGGCCACCAGCCTTTAAGCAAATTTATAACCCAATTAGATTTTTCTTTTATAGTTTTATTGTTTGTTTCTTTGTAATTCAGCTCTCTCTAATTGCATGTGATGTTATAGAAATGTCACCTATGGAACAAAGACCTATTTTAAGTAGGGCTTGGAGGTTTTTTTTAGAACTTAATGGAAAGTGTCATGTGTTGCTATTTCGCTCTGTAAATGCATAAAACATTCAATTTTTAACATTTGTAGACTATTAGGGGCATTTTATAGACTGCCTAATTAACTACTATTCCATAAAAAGGTGAAATAAACTAAGATTTTAGTGAAAAATATGATTTTGAAGTATGTTTTAATTTTACAACTTCAGTTGTAGAAATAGGGGTTATAATGTCAATATTAATTAACTATTTATCTCAAAATAAAAATGTTATTTATATACTTGTTAATTAATTAATGGAAAATAAATCAATTTTTATAATTAGTATTAATTAATCAGATTCCTCATGCAATAGCATTTACATAGACCTTAAATATATGCAGCATTCACACCTTAAATACCTGGAGTTTTTTTCTATCCGATATCTGTTTACCAACAGAAATTGTGCTTACAATATAGCCTCGAAATTTTAACACATGAATTCTTTGTAATGTCTTTTTCCTTTTTGCAATTCTCCTTTTTTTTTTTTTTACTATTGTTCGTCTGCTCATCAGAGGGGCATCCGTTTTCCACCTTCAATTTCTCCATCTCTTCTCTTTATCTTGCTCCCTGTCATCGTCACCTCTACCTTGCTGGCTCACTTTCACTCCTTTGCTTGCTGCTTGGTTTCGTATCTGTGATCACTGCTCGGGACGGGCTGTATTGGTCAGTCGGACATTTTAGTATCCTTATATTTTATTATTATTGTAGTTTTCCTTTGCTATTCTAGTAAACTGTCTTTATCTCAACACAAGCATTTCCCTTTCTTCCCAATTTCTCTCCCCCATCCCATTGGGGAGGCGGAGGGGGAGAGAGAAACTGTGTGGTAACTCGGGCTAAACCACCACAAGCCCTTAGTCATGCAAGGGAGAGAATACTAGTCTCTCTCAATGTGACAGCCTCATAACTTTTTACATTTTTCAAAGGGGACAATATAGATACAGCAAAACAGACAACACCCAACTTTATCATGAAGATCATCTCAATTATCAAGCTGTAAAATGAATGTGTCCTTTTAGAGAAAAGAAAATCATGCATTTGCCTCCTTGCCCCTGAGATGAGAGGACATGACTCATTGCAGAGGTAGAGGTGATTCAAACTACAAATACACCTTTAGTGAACCATTCATTTTTTATTGACCACAGAGGTGGAATGATTAGAGGTTCACTCCTGGTGCATCAGGAGTTCTTGGCAGGAGGCAGAACAAAAAGAAGGAAATGGTGGGAATTTATTAATTACCTCTGTGCTTCTTGCCACATGAGGTAATACAGTGTAAAAAGCTTTGATTTGATAGGAGGAATTTATGACTGGGAAACATATGAGGCAGACTGAAAAAAAAAAAAAAGATTTCAAACAAGAAAACTAGGAATAAAAAGCACTAAATCCCTCAGGAGAAAAACTGAAGAATATGAAAACTTTCAAAACTAAACATCAAAATCAGTGCAAGAAGCTTTACTATGAAGCTAATGCAATGACATGGGTGTCCCCCTCCCTTCCTCTTTCCACATGCACTTCAGAACTCCTGAGATCCCTGTTGCCCCCACTAAACTTTGTGTCCACCAGGCATGTCAGCCACATTACCTTATACGCTCTTTTGAGAAGCAGGCATAATACATTACTCAGATATGGCCCTATTTATCAATTATTATCACAGCTTCTCTTTACTAACCTTTTAGGATGGTAGGGGAGGTGTTAATACCTATGGAGAACAGACACGGTGGTAAACTGCAACACAGGAACCCAGTGTCTCCAAAGGAAAGCTTCTCATATATTACTTTCCCCTACACTGTGCAACTACACTGCCTGGTCATTTGAGGGGAAGACAGAGAACAGTGCTACAAAAGCTCTCTTCTGCTCTTCCTCTTTCACTTTTCACCTTTGGATAGGCAAGCAGAGCCCCACAGACTTCCTCCCCATCGCTCTGTGGATGGAATTAAAGGAACCTTTCGCAGGCAAAGAATATAGCAATAAATTAATTGTGAGCTACATTAATACCAGAAGCTATTACTAATATTTTCCAACACTTGGGTTGCAATAACTGCATTTATTCCAGTTATCTCTGACTTATATTTACAAACCAAATGTTTTCATTTCTGAGTAGGAGATATTGCAAATTTCAGTAAGTTTTTCTTACTTTTGCACCCCATGCACTCTCCTAACTCTAGACTCTTGGCTTTCTTTTTTCACTTAAGATAACCCCATATTGCAAAGAGGTTTTTTACCAGTCTATTAATAAGATTTGTGAGATATGCAAATCCATTTAATGTTCATGTCAAGAAATTATATTGATTAATCACACTTTGTTTACTTGCCAAACCTACTATTTGGCAGAATGGTCAAGTAATATTTGGCACTGTTTAAACATTTTCTAAACATTACTATTCACAGTCTATAGCAGTCTAGATGCTTTGAAGACAAAACAAACACTAGATTTCTACCCTGGAAAAGTATATGACCTAATTTTCCTTAAGAACCTTTGTTTTCATCAGCCTTACGGGAACCAGAATCTTACTTGAGATGGCCAGACAATTTTCCTGTGCCAGCTTCTTATGGATTATTTTTATTTGTCTAAGAAGAGATAGTCCAATCAAATAACTGCATTGGCTTCTTTTGCCAGGTGTAGGCCTACCAAAATTCAGAGCTATTAGCTTCATTTTCTGTGCATCCTCACTGCTGCCTCTGAACAGGAGAGAGGCGACTAATAAGAGTTATTCTGGGATTCTTGGAGTTAGAAAGCCTCGTAGTCTTTAGTTTACAAAGACATATGTTAACTGCTCCAATAAGGCAGAAGAATATTTCCTTAAAGGGATTAATTAAGATCTGGCATTACAGAGTTATGCCACTGATAAAACAGTGACTGAAATCTTGTCCAAGCTCCGGTGACAGTAAATCAAAATATCTAAGACTGTACATCAAGGCCAGGCAAGACCTTTAAAAAAGGGGACTGTAATCCATTAATTTCACAAAACCATTTCTTTAGAAAGCACAGAAGGAAGAAAGCAGGTGAACATGGAGATGAAGCTGACAGGAGAACTATTAAATGATGAACATGCATTCAAATATGATTAAGTGGCAGTATTTGAAAAGTCACTGATCAAATGCATGTTTCAATTTGCAATTTTACTGTGGATTAATATTTAATAATATATCAATATTTAAAGAAAACACCTAGGGCAAGAAGAGTATGATAAACAGAACCAAGCCAATTTAAAAAACATATATAATAGTACCAAGACCCTTTCTCTGATATTGCAGATGAATTCCTGAGTCCCTCTACCATTTTCTGTGTGTTATTGGTGGAACTCCAATACAAGAAAGGTAGCACTTCTGCCCGGCCTGAACATAGTTAAAAGTTGATTATTACCTTACATGCTGGTGATATTTTTGACAAATGCGCTTTTTTTTTTTCACTTAGTTTATGACAAACTCATGAACAGAGAATGTGTATGCATGAGATACAGTAAGGTTTCACGAAATATCTACTGCACTTTATTCTTTTGTATTCCCTTGGCTTTTTCACAGCAGAAAAGTCTTCCCATTTACACAGTATGCTTGCAATTTTCAAATCTGACTAACAAGACTTCAAACCATTTTTTGACACTCGAAATGGAATGTGATTTTCAAAGATACAAAGCCTCCACAGCTTTATCTGCAAGAAAAAAACTTAACAATACACAGCAACAAACCCACTGAGGCTCTCCAACACTTGTATTTTAAAATAAATCCTTTGTAAGTATACAAAGACAGATATACATACAAGGAAGCACCAATAAATTTTTACTTTGGAAAAGAAGTTTAGATCAGTATGGCCATATTAGATTGAGCATGCTGTCAGATAAAAATGGAAAAACAGCAGGAGTACTTTACCATCAATAGTACTGAAGGTAGGTGAGTGAGAAAAGGGCTTTCCTTGCCTCTTTAGCTAAACTACAATAGACATAATGGTGAGACTGCACCTTGAATACCGTGTTCAGTTTTGGGTCCCTCACTGCAAGAAAGACAATGAGGTGCTGGAGCATGTCCAAAGAAGAGCAACAAAGCTAGTGAAGGGTCGAGAGAACAAGTCTTATGAGGAGTGGCTGAGGAAACTGGGGTGGTTTATGCTGAAGAAAAGGAGATTTTAGTGAGGTGGGTGTTGGTCTCTTTACCCAAGTAACAAGTAACAGGAGGAGAGGAAATGGCCTCAAGTTATGCCAGAGGGGCTTCAGGTTGGATATTAGGAAAAGATTCTTCACCAAAAGTGTTGTCAAGCATTGAAACAGGCTGCCCATGGAAGTGGTTGAGTCACCATCCCTGGAGGTATTTAAAAGACATGTAGATGTGGTGCTTGGGGACATGGTTTATTGGTGGACATGGTAGTATTAGGTTTAAGGTTGGACTCAGTGACCTTAAGGGCCTTTCAAGCCTAAATGAGTCCATGATTCTAAATTATTCTATAATAACTTTGAACACAATTTCTTTGCACAGATGTTGTGGCTGTCTGTGAAGGGTGACACTTTGATGCCAATGCAACTTCTATTGACTTCAGGGAGCCACAATTGCACAAGCCTCTGTCCGCTAGGAGTTGTCTAAATTATCTATGTTTTAAGAAATTCCTCATAAAAGCTGATTTTGCATTCTCTAAATAATCCTTTACATTCCCAAACTAATTCTTTACATAGAATTCTGCAATATTGTGAATGAACTTCCACTGCATTTTCTCGTGACAGTACTTATCAAAGCCTCGCTTCTCCACCTGACTGACTCCTTAAATCTTCATCAGAAATCATTTGCTCCAGGACTGCCACCTCCCTCTCTCACAAGGCTAGGATTGACCAAGGTTATCTGAGGTTAGGATACTCAAACAACTATATGCAGTGGATAAGCAAGCAGGTCACTAATCAAGGGTTGAGACTGATGAATTCAAACCTTATATGAATGCTGCTGTCATTCTTTTCTTTTTTAATACTGTGCTGATTTCTACAAGTATTTTTTTCCCTCCTAATGCTTTTTACTTTGGTCAGAAGCTATGTAGTTTACCATACAACAGCTTTGCCTGTGTACAAAAGGCTGGAATAGAGATAGGGGTGCTTCAGAAATGTTTGTTTATCAAGTAATTTTGAACCTAGGTTTCTGTAAGTAATATAAAACTGGATACAATCTATCATTCTTGACTTCTGCCTTAAAAGCAAGGAAATACTGGGAAAAGAAAGATTATTTAGTGCATAGTGAAATTGACGTACGGAAATAGACTCTATAACTCGGAAGTTATAAAGTAGGTATGTTTATTGCACGCAGATGCACGGGGGATCGCTCCACCACAAACGTGCATAACCCGAGGCAGCAACCCATCTCACTTTTATACAATAAAACAATGAATATTTAATTGACGCCTATACATATTCATTACCTAAACCCGCCTACTCCCGCTTCGTATGCTAATTAGCTTATCAGTCCTTTGCGCTTGCGCAAATTCTCTCAAGAATTGTGGGCAGGGGTCTTCGGTGGTCTTTTGGGAGGAAGGCCGTAGGTCTTCCTCACATGTACGTTTCACCTTTTGCCTGGATTGTGATGATCCTGCAAGCTTGCGATGTTCTCATCAGCTTGGGCTGATTCATGTCCTTGTTAACTATCTGTTTTCCTTTAACAAGGAGATTTACGTGACGAGTGTCATCCTGTTTTTGAATCCTTGCTCCTTTTAATCATTCCCTCGAGATATTTCTCACTCCCCACGCATAAGTCATAAGCCCCCTTATCAGGAGAAGGGGAACAGACTTCCCCTCCTTATATCAAAATATGTCAGAAATCAAGAGATTTTATTTTAGGAACTTTTTACCTAAAACTGCCTTTTTTACCCCCAACATTTACATTTTGTGACACTAGCACCTGATCTATACCAAGTCTCAATTTTCTGTCAGCAGAGTGCAAAATACTTCTTTGCCTCTCATGCACATTTCAGTTAAAATTAGTCCACAACTGCAAGACAATCCACTAATACAGCGGTGACAGCAAAACAGGTAAAACTATCCAGTTTTTCATTCCAGCACATTAAGACATTCAAGGACATACAGACAAAAACAATGACACTGTAAAGGATGGGAAAGAGAAGAGCATTTATTTTAACTATGTGCTAGCATTTCTGTAACTGTTGCATTATTTAGGTATCATTTGTAAAGTTCTTAAATCTCCTTTTCAGAGACATATCTGTTACAACAAAGGTCTCCAACTTGCAAAACTCTTATTACTGTATCAAAAAGTACTCCAGCATGATACTTGTCCTTCAAAAAATATTTTTGCTGCAAAAATTGAAAGACAGGAAAAGTGTACAGGAACATTATTCTTTTGAAAACATATTCTTGTCTTGCTAATCAGACAACCTGATCCTATGAACAGTTCAAATCTCTTGCTCCTATTTGTCAAGTAAGTAAAATATCCCTACATATTTGCAAGAAAACCAATCAAAACAATTGTATTAAAATAAATATATTGGTTTTATTTGTATTCCCTAACTATAATCTCATGTCTCCCTCTCAGTAGTCCATAAAATCAAAAACACCTGTCAAGTTTTACATTATCAAATTAATTAGATAGCTGGAAGCTAGAAACAGGGAGCAGTAAAAGAAGCTATAATGTATGTGAATGGATCTTCATGAGCACATTAACTACCATCTATTGGAGGGAATGATGCTGACTCTTTCTATGAAATACATTAAGATCATTGGGTATTGTCCTGGATCATAATTGAATGTTTATCTTTTTGGCAAGAGGTATAAACTACTTCATGACACTATTTTTTATCAACATGTTTTAGAAGGAGTGGAAGATTAAAAAAGAAGACAGGCATGTACTTGATTTTTTTTTTTTTTTAACGGTCTAAGTCCTTAAACCTTCTTATGCCAATAAGATTTATTGTCAGTCGGGTATACTGGCTTTTTTTTTTTAAGATATGAATGAATTTTTTAAAAAACTATCATCAAGAATGAGAAATACCTGTTGTTAGCAAAAAGAGAGATAATCAATGATGATATTATTAGTTATGGTGCTGTACATTTTAAGTCCAGTGGGACAATAATGACTAGTTAGTATGAACTTCAGTATAAAAAGGAGAACAAATACAATCAAAAGAGTATTTTTTAACATGTAGCCAGTCAGATTATATGACAAACAGTACACACAGAGATAAAAACTACAGTGGGATATAAAAATATAGGGGGCCTTTTATGTGAAACTTTATTTGAGCTCATTTAGTTCAGTAATTCTAAACTGAGTTCATTTAGTGCCATAATCCTAAATATTTTCAAAACAAGTACGATTTCATAGCAGAAAGATATTTTGAGGGACTTCTTTTTGGCTATAAATGTTGGGACAGGAATGCTTTGGAGCTACTGAGAAGTGAGTGCATTTTCAAAGGGTAGCAATTGTCAGATGTGAACACTGATGTAACTGATGTAAAGAATGTTTAAGAAGTGAGAGTGAAATGAAAGAGAAGTCTAGCAAGAGTTCATTTCCAAAATTATCATAAAGTCCCAGAGGCACTAGCCAGTGATGGTGAATTTCCACAGTGCCACAAATGTACATGTAACCAACATAAGTTTCTGTAAATTTTAACTGAAAATCAGCAATACTAGTTCTCCAAACCTGTAAAAATGGGAAAGAAATATGCTAAAACTGTCACCTTAGTAGCATTTCAGCCCTTTTACTGCACCACAACAGTGGAGAAAAAAATAAAAAAGAAATAGACAATCAAGTTTCTTTAAGAATCTTACTTACTGCTTAATATTGAAGGTAAACATAAAGAATTGTTTATATTTTATCTCTGTTACTTCATGTTTTAAATATCTGCACATTCTTCTTTTAAAATAAGAGATGTTTCTGTTGCTAGCTCACATAAACTCCTACAAAATCAGTATCTTCATGATATATTTCTACATTGTATTGATCTATATATTTTAAGGGGAATGCCTCTTAGGGGAAAATACATTAAAATGTGTAAGAGTTGCAAGGAAATCTTGAGGAAATATAGTTATCTTCCAGTTTTAAAATAATGCAGCTCCTTACTTATATCCTCCCAATGTGTTGTTAGCCAATCCAGTGTCCAGTGGATGTTATCTATTTGATTCAAATCCTTTCTTATTCTTTTTGGATTTTTTGGTCGGTCTTATTTTAAGCACAAGTTCCTTCCAATGCACATTCCCTTTCCCAGCCAAAACCAATATACTTTTCTTTTTCTACACCTTTTTGCAACTCTATTTAGTGAATCCAGACAATTTTCATATTGCTCATACTTTTCAGCTGATAAACCCCAAGATTCAAAGGTAGCTTAGAGCAGAGTGGTCAGAGTGGTGGACGCTCTAGCAAAGACTAAAGAAATAATGTTCTTCTGCTTGACAATGAGGCAAAATCCTTTCTGTAAGATGTGAAATCTCTCAAAATATTGTTGCAGATATGCCCTCTACTGAGAGACATTTTTAAAACTTCTGATTATAATGGCTACACCATACATATGACCACTTAAATAAAAACCCATCACATTATCAATTATTTGTATGGGATTGAATCAAGATCATGGGACAATTCTACACATTAGTTTTCCAGTGAGTTTTTAATGACATTGAACAGCATGTTGCAAATGCGTGTGTCCTCTTCTGGTATTCTGAAACAAAGGTAGTTGTGTTTATTTTCTTCTTTTTCCAATATCCTTTAATAGAAAAATGGGTAATTCAGTTCAGCTCACACTAAAAAAGGCAGCTGTTCCAGATGTCCCGCTCAATAAAATCATGAGAAAAAAATGCTAAATGGCTTTTACAGAGGTTAGATTGAGTTTATTTGCAGGTTTACACTGAACCAAAATTTACAAAATGACCTGCTATGACAGGAAATTCCTAGGCTCCAGTAACAATATAATATTTTTTTCTAAACATATTTCCATTAGATTTGTTTTCCTAATTACTTGATATTTAGAGACTCCAAATAAATGTTTGACACCAAAGAGCTGACTTTACATTTTTCTGAAATATATTTACCATCCTGATATACTAAAGACAATAATTATTACTCTGTATTGCATCTTAAACTTTAATATCTAACACGTCTTCCAACCATGACCAGCCCTACTTGTCACTAGTGGAGAATTAAGAGCCATTAGTTACTGCTATTGATCAGGTCCTAACTTACAAAGCTGCTTAAACCTGGAAATCTCCTAATAACACTGAATTTGTCATAATTCACTTGACAAAATTTAATAACATTACTGAAAGTTATTTTATGAAATCACATACTGTACAACTTTTCTTATGTTGTATCAGTGTGAAGCAGTATTTCCCAATCACAGAATTATCAATAACTGTATTGAATAAGGTGTTAAAAAAAAACCCAGATAACACAGTACAGCTCAGTTTCATTCAGTTCTTATTAACATTTTCCATTGCCGCATATAGAAAGGAGAAGAAGCAGCCAGATCTGTGAAGTGCTTGATCCCTTCTGTGGATGCAGAGAGTGCAGCACAGCTGTTTGATATTGATGAATTTGAGCTATGTCCTTGAACACCACTTGCTCAATAACAAAAAAAAACAACTAGAACAAGATAAGGAAACACCAAAGGCAAAAATAGTAAAGACAACCAAAAAACTATTACCAATCCAAATGAAACATAAGGCGCGTGAACAGTATATGGCTTCCATACTATTCCATCAAATTAGATGATTAAGTGTGTGTACTTCCTGTGTAACTTAGACTATAAAAGACTAATGCTGACTAACAATAAAGGTCTCCGGAACACCATCCACGGAGTCCGTGTTTTTACTGCCACACCCTTCTGCTCAGCCTCAGAAAGGCCTAAGGAGCACTGTCAGAAAGAAGAAGAATGGCTGGAGGAGGTCTAGTGAAGTGCAAGGTAAATGACTGGAAGAGTACAAAAGTAGAATTAAAAAAAAAAAAGAAATAGGTTTACTTATCCTACAGGAGAAAAAATATGAGGAGAAAAAAATATGAGCTTTCAAATACAAAAAATATGAATGTGTATTGCATTAAGAATTACATGCATGATCAGTTATAATTTAACATTTGACATAGATTGAAATAGCTTCTTTCTAGCGCATATCATAGACAGTCCAAGGTGATCAGTACTGCAAGCATTAAAATGTCTGAATCGGGAAAGATTTTGATTTGGAACTAGATAATATTTCAAAGTGCTAAAGGTTAAAGTCTTTATTTTAAAATGCTAGAATATTGATTGAAAACCTTGCTGACTCTATCTTGGAGGGTCTTTTAAAATAGACACATTTGTCAGAAATAATGTGGGTATAAGAGAATATACCTTAAGCAGGGAAAGAGCCCAAATGAATTTTCAATGTCCTTTTGCCTCCTTAATTTTAGGAGCAAAGACATTTCAACTCCATATCAGATTTTCCTAAACCTAATCCTTCCCAATTACTAATTTAGGCAAAATTTTTAACCAGATTTTCTGAATTGAGAGCTTAAAATTAAGCTTCTAAATTGACAACTAAGCAACTAAACAAAACATTTGACTTGAAGTGCTCGAGTATCCAAGAACTCCTTTCAGGACTTAAGAAACATTGCACTCTTCCTGTGTTCTACAGGCATATTCATGCAAGTAAGGACAGCGCCCCAGCAGGTCAACCTTAAACAAGAATTCATGATCATATTGAATCATATATCAGACAATTGCTGTAACTTCCATGTAGTAGCATTTTTGAGAGAGTATCTTTCTGAAGTCTTGAGATTCCTTGCTTCCTTCACTGCATCAGAAAAGCAAAACTAAATTCCTCTAGCCACTCAAAATTCCTCTATTATGAAGTAGGCAAGTGAAAGCCTTTTCCAAAATCAGTCTGGGCATCTATACTCACTTGTTCATCGGAATAGAAATTGAAGAATATTCTGTGATTCCTCCTGTTTACTCCACAGGGTTTTTTTACAGGGAAATAAACTTAAACCTAAGAAATTGCATTCTCCAGATCCTATCAATTCACCTCAGCTTACTATGTTTTATTTTTATTAGTTTATAGAGTAGTGATGACCTGCTTACAACAATTGACCATTTCTGACCCTCAGGAGAAAGATATGCCTTCAAGAAGGATTTGAATTAAGAGATGGGAAGTGTCCCATACAAAGAATAGAAAGAATTTTCAAATATGTAAGAAATGATGGCAAAATTTCCTAGGCCAGAGTAGAAAAAAACTCACACCATGTCTAAGGTGTCAAGCTTAAGCAGAAGAAGAACAGAGGAGATAAATGACAAGGAGATAAGAAGGTCAAAGTTCATATGAGGCATCCAAGCAAAAAGCTCAAAAGGCACAGGCCAAATCACTTTACATGACCATATTTTTAATGGAGACTTTCTGGCTAGTGATTACTGTATGCTAAGAGATTTGGAAAAAAAAAAAAGAAAAAAAAAGAAAAATTAATTAGATGTTGGAAAAGGGCAAGGAAATTGATTCTTTAGTTGGGAAAAGTTGAGATTAGATATCAGAAGAACCAACACTGCCATGCAATGAGGAGGAAATGAAGATAAGGTTTTCTTGAAAAAACTGTACATAGTTTTTCCCTTGCTTAAGGTACATCTAGGAAACCTGAATTTCAGTCCTATCAGACTTTTAAAATTTGAGGTTTTTTAATAACAACATTATTTGTTTCTAGTGCAAACTTTCCCTTATATTTGTACTTGTCCTGATTTTGTGTGGGATAGAGTTAACTTTTTCCCAGCAGCTGGCATAGTGCTGTGTTTCGGATTGACGGTGAGAATAATGTTGATAACACACTGATGTTTTAGTTGTTGCTAAGTAGTACTTATACAAAGTCAAGGACTTTTCAGATTCTCATGTCCTGCCAACAAAGAGGCTAGAGGTGTGCAATAAGTTGGAAGGGGACACAGCCAGGACAGCTGAACCAAACTGGCCAAAGGGATACTCATACCATCTGACATCATCCTCGGCACATAAACTGGGGGGAGCCAGCCAGGGGGCGGTGATCACTGCTCAGCATTGGTTGGTGTGTGGTGAGCAGTTGTATCACTTCTTTTCTTCGATTTTGTTTCTCTCTCTTTTTGTTGTTTTCCTTTTCATTTATTATTATTATTGTTATTGTTATTATTTTTTGAAAGGTAAATTGTTCTTACCTCATCCCATGAGTTTTCATACTTTTACCCTTATGATTTTCTCCTTTGCCCCACCGGGGAGAGGGAGAGCAAGCGACTGTGTGGTACTTAGTTGCTGACTGAGGTTAAACCACAACAGTACTATATTTTTCAGCCACAAACAATGCCAATTGAGGGGAGAGAAGGAGGAGAAAGTGGCATATTCATATGGATTAGCAGCACCCAGGCTTCCTGCTAGCTGAATAAAAGGTGATTTTTAAGCCATTAATTTCAGAAAGTCTCAATATGAGCATGAAGGAGGCAAGTATATTCACATTCCAAAAGTGGAATAATTTTGCAATAGAAACCCTGTCTTTAAAATGAAAACACCACCACATTTTAAAATCTATATCAATTATACTACCTTTTAGCAATGACTTTAAAGGAAATGGCTAACAATAATGCAGAAACTCTGGCAAAAAAAAAAGGACACTGCCCTCCTGCATGCAAAATAATCTTGGATCAGAACTCATCATCTGAGAGGCGTATGTTCACCAAAACTGATCCACTCGCTTTGCATAGCTTGTATTTTTATTAAAAGCTCTGCTTTGCACTACATGTATTTTTCACTGTTTGTGAAAGAGCATAGGTGTATATGCGTGACAAATTTATTGCTTATAGAAGAGTTTATATTTATATCATAAAACAAATATATTAATTCATTAGCTGAAAAGCTGACAGTTAGTTGGCCCCATAAAAGTTATTTAATGAATGGACAATGCTGACCTAAGAAAGATCTTTTCTTGAAACAAATGTTGGTTACTTTAGTCTTGGACTTATTCCAACAGCCTATTTTTACCTACCTAATGTGCCTCTTTGAATTTGGTATCTCAACTAGATTATTGGCTTTCTCAAGAGAAATCGTCATATTTGAATCTCCTTTACTTGTTTCTTTCTAGTAATAAAATTAAGTTACAGCATGTTAAAAAAAACCCTCAACCTTGTAAAAAATCAGGTCAAGAATTTCAGGAGAAAAACATTCTGATTCAGGTCAGGATAAGCCATGAATGAATCAGCTACTAAGAGAAAGGAATTAGGCTTTGGATTTGAACCAATAGCCTTGAGTTGTCTGCAAAGTAGTATCACACTGCCATTTGTTAAAAAAAAAATCAATGATTGTTGAAAGAAAGCAATGAGTGAATTTCTTCAATAAAAGTACTTCTAGACAGAATATTGCATTTCTGAATGAATAATACAGAAAAAGCAGCAGCTTTTGGAGACAGTGATAATATTTGGATATTTATATATGTTTACATACCAGTAGTACATATTGCTTAAAGATATATGGAAATACATAGAGGATGAAAAGTAATTTTTTTCTGTGTAACACATCACAGTCTCTCATATTTGTCATATTGTGAAATAAAGTACTAGTTACAGGTCCTCACAGAGATTCAAATTCTTATTTGAAGAACACCAACAGCTCAGTTACAAAAACAGCTCATAGAAATAATGCAAAAAACCTTCACATGTATCCCAATAGTACTCACAAGCCTTAACAATTCAGTCACGTCTTTTTCATTCAAGTGTGAATTCCCCCACAACAGGCATGATAAAAATACATAAATAGAAAAGTCTCATATGTAAGGTACAGTCCACAGTTTAAAATTAAAAACTTGGATGTATCCTGCAGAAAAAATGTAAAGAGCAAATGGTGAGACATTTGAGATTCAAGTAACAAACAGGCGTAACAGATCAGCCGCCTCTCCAGTGTTTATAGGCATCCTAGCAAACCTGAACACTGAGGAGTGATTTCCAGTTGACTGCTCTATAATGCAAGTTAGCATCAGGAAACAGTAAATTGTGATATCTGTCTCTGTGAAACACTATAAAGTAGTCACTTGGCTACCATCACAGTAACTATGGTGGGTACCAAAGCTCTCTTTGTAGCCATTTTGGGCACAATGAGGCACAGGGATTTTTGACATTGGCTCCCACAACTATGAAAGCAACCACTTCCTGGCAGAGGAAGAAAGTAAGATGAGTAATTGTGGTTTGGCCATAATCACCACACAGTTTCTCACTCAACTTCTCCCTCCCCAGCAGGATGGGGGAGAGAATTAGGCAGAAAGGAAAACTCGTGGGTTGAGATGAAGAGAATTTACTAGAATAGCAAAGAAAACATACAATAATAACAGAATATAAGGATACTAAAATATACAAATATACACAATTTCTCTACACCCGATGTCCAAATGACTGATACAGCCCATCCTGAGCAGCGATCACGGAAATGAAACCGAGCATCAATCAAAGGAGTGAGTGCAAGCCAGCAAGGTAGAAAGAGCTATGCCAGTGAGCAAGAGAGAGATGCCCCCACCCTGGCCCCCATGGCAACCCTCACTTATATACTGAGCATGACGTTTATTGCCTGGAATACTCTCTTTGACCAGCTTGGGTCAATTATTCTGTCTGTGTCTCTCCCAGTTTCCCACACCTGCACATTAGCTGGACCTGGAAAACCAGACAGTGTCGTTGATCTCATTAGCAACAACTCATATTGTCAGGGTCTTTATCAACAATCTTCACATACAAAATCCAAAACAGACTGGCTACTGAGAGGAAAATTAACTCCATCCTTGCCAAAATCAGGACAGTAATCTATACACTGGTGTCAGAAGAAAACACTATGCATGAAGGAGGACATAGAAACTTGTATCTCGGTAGCCTCAGTTGCTCTGGAGGGTATGTTTTCTGTTATCTTTTCTTCTTAATGCAATTAAGTCTTCCCAGACTTTGTCCAGGCCTGGCTTGTTAGAGGTCTTGATATACAAAGGTTCACTGATTTCTGCCTCATATAGCGTTCTGGTTTAACTTTTGTCAGCAACTAAGTACCACACTGCTCGCTCACTCTCCCCAGTGGGGTGGAGGTGAGAATCATAAGGGTAAAAGTATGAAAACTCATGGGATGAGATAAGAACAGTTTCATGATTTAATAATAATAATGATGATGATGATGATTCTGATGATGAAAAGGAAAACAACAAAAAGAGAGAGAAACAAAATCGAAGAAAAGAAGTGATACAACTGCTCACCACACACCAACCAATGCTGAGCAGTGATCACCGCCCCCTGGTTGGCTCGCCCCAGTTTATGTGCCGAGGATGATGTCAGATGGTATGAATATCCCTTTGGCCAGTTTGGTTCAGCTGTCCTGGCTGTGTCCCCTTCCAACTTATTGCACACCTCTAGCCTCTTTGTTGGCAGGACATGAGAATCTGAAAAGTCCTTGACTTTGTATAAGTACTACTTAGCAACAACTAAAACATCAGTGTGTTATCAACATTATTCTCACCGTCAATCCGAAACACAGCACTATGCCAGCTACTGGGGAAAAAAAAAAAATAGCTCTATCCCAGCCAAAACCAGGACAAACAGTCTCACACAGACACTTTTCACACTCTTCAGACCCCAGGAGAAACCTCTTTTGAGGAAAGGCCAACAAGTAGTAAGCCACAGCTGGAGTGAAATCAAATGAAGTGCAGCTAAATAAAGCCCTGAGGCTTAGCTGCTAGCTCATGCATCCTGTATTTACCCCAGACTCACAAAAGGAGGAACAGAGAAATCATGTACCATCTCATCATACATCATGTCATATAACACACACCCCTCCTCTTTCCTTTTTTCCCACTGCCTTGAATGAAATTCACAATCCTACAAACAGAGCTGTAGGAGTCTTTTTACCACTTATTCTGGGTGTGAAGTTGCCTAGGATCCCGACCATGCTACAACCTAATCTCTCAGGGAATAAAGCACGAGACAGCTTTTAGGGCCACACAATAGTTGTTTTTTGTTTTTTTTTTTAATTCAGTTACCATCAGCATAGAAAATTGCATAGCCATGGGCTTCCCTCCTGGAGACCTCAGAGCTCTTTATATACAAAAGGGAATTAAATCTTCATAACCACCTCCTGTTTTATCCTCCACTATATAGGAGAGGAGATGCATTATACCTGTCCCTTAATTTGCTGCTAAAGGATAGTGTCTTTTTTGCCTGAGGTAATCTAGCCAGACTGAGAAGTACTGATCTAAAATTGTTGTGCAGAGCACAGACAAAATTATTCAAAGCAGGCATACAGAGAGGAAGAGAGGTAGATCCTCCTAACGAAGATACCTGGAAAATGCTGTACTGGATAAAGACACATACTCTGCAAAATTCTTTGGCATCTATGAAAAAACATTGCCACCAACTCCCAATTCTGCAAACATTAAGGGTTCATGAGTTTTTAGCCATGGATATATCATCTCATTTTTCCACACTGAAATCCTTTTAGTGCTAGAGTGATCAGGTATCAAATACCTCCAACATCTTAAATCTACAAATGAAAGGGATACTCAATGACTAACTGGTAATGCCAAGAACAGGATTTTCATGAGAAGAGTCTTGGATCTTTCCACTGTAGATATGTATGTACCAAACATGTGTCTAAGATTTTATCTAAGACATAGAGTTTTCCTCTTCTATTTGTCCATTCTGTACTTTCTTTTCCAAACTGGAGGCTTGTCCAGTTCTCTCTTATTTCATAAGAAAAATTGCATGAAGTGTAACTTCCTAGAGCAAATGAGTGACCACACCTGAAAGCTCAAAAGATTGACACATTTGAATGGATGAGGCTCACGTGATCTGATAAATTGTTTAAGTGTTAAGAACCTGCTTCAGACCTCACTTTGTCTTTGCACTTCCATCCTTCTACACAACTTCTGAGAAATCATTCTGTTTGCACATATATGATTCTACTCAAAAAATCACTGCAAGAAGAATGGGCATTGCTGGAGCACATGTCAAGGGCTAAGAATTTCTTTTTCAGCAATTATTCTAAAATATTACTGATGCTATTTATAGGGTAGAATATTATAAGTGCACGTAACAGGCCATGATATAAGTCTTTAGATCAGAGTAATTTATGGAGGTAGATGAAGCTTATTCTGAGAAATCTTTGATTCTGTCACACCAGTGAAACACAGAGGTCTCTCACACCATAGACACAGGCAAACACAAATGGGGTATGCTTCAAGAATTTCTATTATTATTCTAATGTCTGGCATCAATATTTCCTACATATAGGCCATATTTAATCAAGGATCTTTAATTCTACTAAAAAGAGTACCATGAAATTAATGACAAAATTATTGTCCTTCATGCAGCTGGCTACTTGCTGTTAAAACTCTTCATATTTAGCATTCAACTGCAAGCAATTTGACAAACTATAATGAGTCTTTATTGACAGTCTCCATCACTTTTCCTGATGCAAAAACATCTCCCTGGCAACACTTCCAAACACTCAGATACAGAAATATGGAAGTAGGTTTCCAGTGAAGATAAAGTTCCTTAGCCTGATAAAACAGATTGAACCTCAGGATTGCGTCCTTCTCTACAGTGCAGCACAACAGATGCACTAGTGTCCATTTCACAAGTAGAATTGTGAAATTAAAAATTCGTTAGGAAATACTAATTAATTGAGCCTGAATAGTCTTTGAAACATTCTAGGGTGTGTGAATTTCCTGAGATGTCATAGATTTTGTGAAGAATTTTTCTTGCATTTCTGGCAGACTGTGCCTGGATTGTAGAAGCACAGAAGTTTAATGTTCAAACCTTTAAGCCAGTTGAGCCGAGAGGCAGAGTTCCACAAGGGTTGTTGAATAAATGATTTCCAAATTTATCTATATCAAGTCAAGACAGCATTGATGTCTGAGGGCTATTGTTGAATGCCACTGATCAATCCCAGTTTGTTTCTCATAAACATTTATATGGATGAAACTTAAGTGTATGGAAAAAAGTTATAAATTTTATAGAAAAAATCACCAATAGCCATTCTTAATCAAACTTTATAGCCATCCAGCGCTATTCACCATCATTCTCTGGATATTTCTTTGTGATGATGTTTTTAGTAGAGGTCTAGCCCATAAACTCTCCAGTAATTCTAAAAATTCTTATTACAAAAACAGAATACTGCTTCTTATAAAGCATGACATAGCAAAATAAATCTGAAGATCTTAATCATGTGTATGTTCTCAGCAAAATTTGCTGGCAATGTGAACAAGCATTTTCTGCTTTAATTCTTGGGTTAAGAAAGCACTAAAGATAAAGCTTATTTTCTTCTATATTCATGAAAGTATTTATTATGAGTCTAACTTCCAGTATCTCAAAGGGCTTGGAGGACATAAATTATTCTAGTGATAGCCATACATTCTCTTCCTAGTAGTAATGATCTTCTCAATCAGAGTATCACTCTTAGAAGTCAGATTCCTTGATACAGAAATCTGACTTTAAGAACTCATCAGTAGCTTCCCCTGAAGTACTTTCAGCTTAGTTTTTAAAAACTCCTCTAAATTATCAAGGTTTACTGTAGTTATGTTTTCTGCCTGTATACCTACGACAAGTTTTTGTTCCCTTATATAGATATGCACAGAGTAAACAGCAGTTCTATTTGGTGTGAATTATCATTTTCTCTTCCCTGCTTCTGCATAAATGATTTATGGTGTGCCCTTTATTTCCTCTCTCCATATAGAGAGCAGCATCTAGAGAGATATCGGAAAACCACATTTGTAGGGTAGTGATGAATGTATTGCTTACAATAAAGAAATTCAATTGACTTGCCAGTTGTTGTTCTGCAAACATACAGTGGGAAGAAAACTGAACCATGAGATGTTTTAGCAGAAGTATATAGTAAACACAGCACATGTTGCAAGGGTGACAAAGATGTGGCATTGGTACTTATTCCCAGTGTACCATTTTTCTGCACATTCGCAGCCTACAAAACTGCTGAAAATCAGGTTGTTAGTGCTGGTGCACACAGGACTGTTGTTTAGTACTGATTCTAACACACCTTCCCTCTTATTGTCATCACTGCAATACATGTAGTACCAGGCTTGACCACAATCTGTGGATAAGACCAAATAAACACTTCAGCACAGTCATCATTTTAAATATATGCTTCTTTAAATGTTTAAAGTTAAAATTGTGCATATGCATTTTTTTTCTTGAGTGGAAGACTATTTTTTTAACATGAGTATTCTTAGATGCTTATGGAGGAGAAAATCTCAGCTTTACAAAATCTAGCAAGTTTAAATATTTTGGAAAGCTTACATGGGTTTTAAAATTACCCACACAACATAGCCCTGACAGTGACTTAAAATAGCTATAAATAGATTACAATTAAAATAAGAAAGGCTATTTGTAAAAGTTTGCATAAGTGCCTTTTCATCAAGCAAGTAGGTAGAAAGTTGAAACATAAATAAATTGAAGAGAGAAGACTTCAGGCTGTATCACTAATCATTGACTTCTAGGATGTTTTAGGAGCTCTTTATTGTAGATGTATGTGATAAAATGAAATAGATGTTATTAACATAAAATGATGGCTTTTTTAAGACCCTATTTCACCTATTATCTTCTGATGACACATGCAGAACATGCTGTCCCTCTGTACTCTCCCAAGTTGATGCACTGCAACAGGAGTTTATAATTTCTTCATGAACAACAGGGCCTTATAGCTCCCATGACAGGAAGACAAAATTATTTTCATATGAGGAACAAATACTTTTTTCCCTACCTCCTACATGAGAGTTATAGCTCTTTTATTAATATTTTCTTGTAAAGAAAATACCATTTCTCATTTTATTCAGGTTTCTCTTTGAAAACCCACAAGGAAAAGAGGGTCTAGGCTTTACAACCACAAAAACCCACAATCAGCTTAAAGTAAGTATCCACATTATATCTGTTTAGCTGAAGGAAGTCTGAAACATGAGTATTTTCTGAACTTGTCCTGAAATCTATAGCCCACATTCTCCCTCAGAACACTCAGATTTCATTATTCTTTCTTTATTCTTTATATTGCTCCATTCCCTAAATAGCTGCTTTTATCTACATACTTTTCTTACCTGGTTAATATACACAAGTGTTAATTCCTTGGCTTACAGCTTTAGAATCATTCCCAGTGGCTTCACCTTCTGCTCGTCATGACCTACATCTTCCACAGATGTCTTGAGGAATCCACTCCACATGGTGAAGAAGGAAAGACACTCATCCATGTAGGCATGTAGCACCCACCAGCCTTCCTGTTTCTATCCTGCCAACATTCTAGTTCAAGCAATTATATTGACAAGCATTAAAAGAGAGAAAAGTCACTTTCACAGTGAAGGAAAACATAATGTGGGTAACTCTGTGTCACTAACACCTGCCACTATGAGAGATGTTCTTCCCTTCCTTCTCTTGCTTCCACATCCAGACATTCCCCTTCACTCTCCCTTCACACCAATTTTAGTGCTTCTACAGTTAGTGTCACTGCAAATCTCTAGAGCAAGAATTGCCCCTGCAACTTGAAAGAGGTACTTCAGAATAACATCACTGCTAGAGAAAGCCATTAGAGGGGTGTAAGAGTCAGTCAGAAGATCAGCATTGTCTCAATCTTGTCATCGAGGACATGGCTCATCGGGGACATGGTACCTCGGGGACACGACACCTTCAGTTGGACTATGGATTTGATGTGGCCTACAAGTTAGGCTCACAACTTGACATGAGTTGCTGCAAGCAGTCTGCCTGAGATGCAGTTGCTGCTCCCATGAGTGGAATGCCGTTTCCACGGATGAGTTGCTGTGAGCCTCGGTTGCTGCTCCCATGAGTGGAGTGCGGCTTCTACAGAAACCAGAGAGGTAGCACTCCTGGAACGGGGACTGAGTGGACTGTCCGCTCTCCAGAAAGTACCTGAGCTGCTAAAGTAACCGCATAGCTGCTGTCAAGGAAGATGGATCGCAACGGCTGTAACTGAACTTTGCTCATTATAATGTCATTGTAATACAAAGACCATCTCCATCCCAAAGAAGGAGCAAGGTTTGTTACTTAGCATAAAAGGTTGACCCCTAACGAGACCCCTGAGAGCTCTCCTCACCAAGGATCGACATCGACATCGATCGTGAAGACCAGGGAGATGCTGCCTGGATCTGGGACCATAAGGACGCCTTGGACCCGTGGTGGTAGCTATAATCCTCCTCCCTATCTTTACTTAACTTTCCTTTTCACTCCCTTTTATCTATCATGTGCTGCTAACATTCATTGTTACTGGAATCAAACAAGCACACTTACAGAGTAAATGTTTGGTAATAGTTGACTGTGCATTTCATATTTAAAACCTCTTTACCTGGCATAACAAGATGATCAAGAGATATTCAACATATCTTATTGACTGCTCCTCTGACATGGCCTTATATAACAGATACAATCTCAGACATATATTTACTTGCAAATAAATATGGTGCTACTTCCTGCAAAATTTTGTGGTGTCTTGTGTCATTCTTTAAACATGCACTTATTTGCATGAATCTTCCTAGCACATGAACATTGTTTGGACCACAGTGATGCCATAAATAGCATAAAATTTCAAACAAGTCAATCTTACAAATGGCTTATATTCATCTCCCCCAAAAAAAAAACCTAACAAACTCCAGTCTCAGAAATTAGCATGCCCTCATGCTTTACTGTTTTACCACCCAGTGTTTTAATTTAATGCCTTACTCTGCACTAAAGGAAAGTCATCACAGATATAATTCCACTCCATTTTCATTATGTTAATTAACAAAGGTCTTGAGTAGATAGAATTGCACCTTTGAGAGGTCTTTCTACCTGCTCTGCTTAAATTCTAAGAAACCTTAATATTACCAATAAGATTAAACTTCCCTATACTCTGGATGAGAATCCTGTGACAATATCAACAGTCAGTACATAACCTACGTATGTATATTTAGATGTAAATAGCCAGCACTCACTAATCTCTTACATTTTACAGAATGTTCAGGTCAAAGAACATCCCCAAAATATTCTGTATCATTATAAAAAGTGACGTATTTTTCTGCTTTGAGTATCATCAATTACATGCTCTTCACACACTATAACATCAAAAACCTCTGCCTGCAAAAAAATACTCTGCTCAGAAGTTTCTCAAAAATCAGATGAGGATTGTGAGATCCATATTATGTAAACAATTGTGCTAGTTTGTCTGATAGATCTGCTTTTTTTACAAGTCTATAGAATGCATAATATGAAGGTACTTGCACATTCCTGTAAAAACACAGACATGTAGCAGGAGAAACACAGATAGTGACATTCACGTGGGATATCAGATAAAGGGAATTTTGAAGCTAAATCACACTGTATGTGACTTAAGATATGATGTGTTACTAACGGACACCTACAGATGATATAATAGCACAACACAGAGTGAGGTAGGCTTCCTGTAAGATTTCTCTGTGGCATGTACCTTAGATGCAATTATTTTAACTCTATTGTCTCAAAAGAGTCCTTTCTTGATGATTGTGATTTATTACTAAGCACTGCTTCTTGATTAGTGGTAACATTTGCTCCTTTGTTTTGTTGACAGGCTTGCAGTCAGGAGGTAGCCATAATCCTAAAATGGAGTGCTGCAGTAAAAATTAAATCAAATCAAAAAAAAATATAAAAATATCAATTAATCACGCTAACCAATAGGGAATTTTACAAAAATCCGTGATGATAGAGAAGTTTTCATGTTACAAATGGAGGGTTTAATATGATTTTAATCGGGCGAGAGAGCATATGCCTTTTGATAGGACACAGCAGGCTAAAGCATGATTTAAAATATCATTGACTTCACAGTTAATTAATCTCTTTTAACTATATGCAAAATATACTAACAAGTCTGTGAGATATGTTTTTACAAAACTTTTAAATTTCCTAATCAAATAGAAGCAGTTCCCTGTAAAATAGGTAACTATTTGGAAAGTTACACCATCAAATAATACAAGATTCATCCTCTTCTAATTAGAAGCATTGGAAGACAAATATGTAAGTAATGTTATAACTAATAAATTACCCCCTGCACTCATTGTTTTGTAGAGATAAGAAACTCCACTAAAAACTGAGACAAGCTCATCAGATCCAATTAAAAAACATCTTCCTTGAAATCATCACATCCCCATGTGCTCCTGAGAATCCCTGCAAAAAGAGCTTCTGCATGTCCCTTCCAACCAGAATGGGCTATAAGTGCATTTTGTAGGAGAAAACAACTGGAAATGAGTTAGGATACAAAGTTTTTAAAATATGGTCCAACAAATTTTCTGAATGCTCCTAGATATTATGAATAGCCCTAGATTTATTTTTCTAAGAGAAAATAAAAGGTAAGTTTCCCAATTTCAAAAGGCCTTTTGATAAAGCCCTCAAGTATTAAGGTGCTAGCAGTTTTGTAACTTTCTAACTCATAAGATTCCTAAAAACTGAAACTTGCTGTTTTCTAGAAATAAGACCGTCTTCTTGGTTACTCGCAAAGGAATAGTTTGAGATATGTAAAATAACTCCTTTAAGTGTTTCCCACTGCAGTCACAGTATATATTTACCCCACTGATCTTATTTGTTGTACTTTAATTTATCTTGCCTAAGAAACATGTTTTACAAGACTTCAAGGCAAATGTTTCCAGTTTCATGCTGTATTCCAAGGGTATGGTCCAGACATTCTGACTGAAACTTAAACATAGGCTGTGCCCGTTCCTTTGTAATGGTGATAATGTGCAGTAATACAATCTCCTTGTGACAAATCACATAAGTCCAGCGAAGGAAGATGAAAGCTGCAAAATTTGATGGCCCTTGATATTTCAAACTAAAATAAAGCATTTTTAAAGTCTTTGGGATTGCTTGTTCACCCAGTAGTAAGAGCTAACAAATGACAAAGTTAAACAAAAAAGGATTAAGAACCAGAATTATTCCAAAATTATTTGTTTCTGCTCAGTTAAAGAATACAAGAGTGTGAGTTTACGTTACCTGGTACTGAGTTTTGTGCTCAAATTGCATTAAAAAAAAACATATATGTATGACTTGTTCAAGGGTTTTGCTTTCAAATACTACAGCAACGCAATATTCAGGACAGCACGCACATACTTGTTAGCTTCTACTGCTACTGTAGAACTGGGGTTACTGTACTGCCAATTACCTGTTCCATTTCTTGATTAAATTGTGTGAACAACTTAATTCTCCAGCTCCATTTCTTGACTTTTCTGTTATTTTCATATCTGTACAAGATTCGTAGAGAGATAAACATTAACAACTAATATTTCACAGTATCTATCTTGACAAGAAATTTTATGCAGATTTAAGTCTATGCAAGATCAAGAAACATAAGGGGTTTTTTTTGAGATCAAAGAAAAATAACAAAAACTCTCACTTTAAGGAAAGGAGTAGGTGTCCTGTAAAAAATCTCAGAAATAAAAAGACAACAGTGACAATTTATCACCCTTGGTACTATAATAATTTCAAAGTGGAGTGGGTGCAGTTTAAACCTTATTCATAATTTTTGAGATCTTGGATTTGGCAGTTGCGGTATCATCTATCTTGTTTTTGAGGAGTAACTTAAATGAAAATTCCTTACAAATACTTCAAAGTATTTCAAATATGAGTTATATGTGGGAAATAAATCAGTACTCAATCAGTTATAAACCTGTAAGTGACAGTTTACAAGAAAAATAAAGCATATATCTCCTTCTATAGACAGACTATATATACTGGTTTGCAATCTATCCTTGAAGCCAGCAAGAGCTACAATTCATAGCTTAGAAAACACAAGACTTTCACTCTTCATGCATTTCTGCGGTGCCTGCCACTCCAAAGCAGGCAACACAGCCTGGGCAGGAGGAATCTTCTCCCCCTTAGTAAATACATGCCTGCAGTTAGCAATGCAGTCACGTACCTACTGGACAACCCTGAGTCAGCAAAATGTACCTTGTCTCTTCTTGAAGAAGTTCCTTTGGCTTCAGGAGGACCTGAAGTAAAATATGTCCATACCTAGCATGAAGCAGTAGCGCACATCTTCCTTCCTCCAGGCAAACACTGATGCTTTTCCACTCATTTGGTCCCATCCTCTTTGTGCAGTTCCCTGCTTCCCTGCATTTTGGACCTCTGAGAGTCACGGAAACTAAAAAAGATTTTCATAAATAAAAAGGTCATGCCTATTTGCATAGAAGTGTAGTAAAATGGAATAAAAATTATTGGATAACTCTTCAAATGGTTAGCTATTGGTTCAAACTCTTCAAATGATGAGTATGAGCTCCTTTCTCTAATCGCATATCAAAACACAAAACTTGTGTGCATTATTACAACTTGCATAGAGATGAATGAGCAGGAAGTACGGGCTGTTTTTCATTCCTGGTTTTAAGCGTGCAGAAATGCACCCTGGCAAAGACCTTTCAGCTAGCAAAACCTCAACAGATATGAATGTAAAAAGCCTTTCACTAAGAAACAAAAAAAAAATTTCATTTTTATAGCAGGAAAAAGTGTCTTGTCAGAATGTAGAATTCCATTGTCTGCAATGACAGAGAGAAAAGGTGTATTTCCTGGACATAAGCATGAGTTAACACATCCCTCTGGAAAAGAGGTATTTACCTTCACAGGAACCTTCCCTGGACCCTAAAAATAGGAAGCTGAGTCTGCACATACAGGGCTGAAAATCAGCATAAACAGTGTATCTGTCAGTTAAAAGGGGTATGCAATTTGGGGAAAATAAATAGTAATCCAGTAGGTACTTATACTGGTCAACATCAGAGTTGTACAAGATATTGACTTTCTAGCAAATCTACTAGGGACATGTGAAGAGCTGGTTGCTAGTGTTGAAACATATATTTTGGTTTTTACTTTTGAGTTTGGAGACATTATATATGAAGACTGACTTAGAGGATTTACCACAAATACTGTGAGGTGCCTTGCTGGTACCCAAGGTCCTTTGGTAAATAATTAAGACATAAAATAACATTGAAAATAGGAATAATTATCTCTCTTTAGGAAAAGCACTTTAAATCCTTGTTAATCCCTATGAGAACATGAGTCTAGGCTCCCTATTGTCAGTGCTATTATATTGGCATTAACACATCACATTAAGAAAACTCAGTTCCCAGCTTCGGAGGATTAGTGTTAGCTCCAGAAGACTTGAACACCTAGAGATGAATCAGAATAGCAATAATAATAAAGTTGATCTTCCTATTTAAAAGAAATCTGAAGTGCAACAAAATTTATACATGAATGGTATATTTTTTAAAAGCCAAGTAGGAATAAACACTGCAGATCAACACAACAGTGCCTCATTTTTAAGGAGAATAGAAGCTTAAAAGAAAAGCCCTAAATATTGTATTTACTATTCCACCCCGTCAGTTTAACAAAGGCAGTAACATGTACTTAAGCGACCTCTGTTACAAACAACTGACAAGAAGCAGAAGACAAGTGCGGTGGCTGACAAGGAAGTTAAAGAATGTCATCTTAGTTAAAAACCTGACATGACTTCTAACCAAATTCTTGTGAATTTTTCCAGGATACTTTTCCCATTCAACTGTTCATGAAAAGATTTTAAATTCTGTTGAGTGGGTAATAAAATTAAACTCTGTCTTAAGAGCTTTACACATTTGCATTACTGAAGAGTTTCAAATCAGCATATAAGAATGCAAACGTTAATATTTTTATGAGGGTTATTTAGTAAAATTGTTAAATATCACATTGGGAATAGGACTGACACTGTAATTAACACTTTCCAGTTACTAAGAAATTTAGCTGTAATAGTCTTTTCCTCCTTTAATCACTGCAATTATGCCATGTATTTCAATTCCTTGTGTTACAACAAATACTTTTTTAAACCCACTGTTGCTCTGCAGGGAAAGAAAGATATAGTGTGTGATGCATAATGTGTACGGTATATATGGAAGGCCTAATCCTGCCCTTCCTGAATTTTTGGTATAACTAATGCTCAGGGTTGGTGCTATACTCATAATGAGCTGGATATTGCCTTCTCATGTGGAGTCTCACAGCATCAAAAGATGCTTAAACTGTTTGGCCATCCCTTCAAGAAAGTGAGATGGATACTCATTTTTTATATAATCACAGAATCTTAAGCTTGGAAGAGACCTCCAAGATCATCAGGTCCAACTGTCAACCTAACACCACCATGCCTACTAAACCATGTCCTGGGGTGACATATATACACTTTCTTTGAACACCTCCAGGGATGGTGACTCCACCACTCCCTTGGACAGCCTGTTCCAGTGCCTGATCACTCTTTCAGTAAAGAAGTGTTTCCTTATATCCAAACTAAACCTCCCCTGCCGCAACTTGAGGCCATATCGTCTTGTCCTATCACAAGTTATTTGGGAGAAGAGGCTAATGCCTGCCTTCCTACTATGTCCTTTGAAGTAGTTGTAGAGAGCAATGAGGTCTCCCCTTGTCCTCCTCTTCTGTAGACTAAACAATCCCTGTTCCTCCTCAGAAGACTTGTTTTCCAGACCCCTCACCAGCTTCGTTGCCCTTCTCTGGATGTGCTCCAGTAACTCAATGTCTTTCTTGTACTGAGGGGCCCAAAACTGCACACAGTATTTGGGGTGTGGCCTCACCAGTGCCAAGTACAGGGACACAATCACTTCCCTACTCTTGCTGGCCACACTGTTCCTGATGCAAGCCAGAATGCTGTTGGCCTTCTTGGCCACCTGGGCACACTTCTGGCTCATGATCAGCTGGCTCTCTACCAGCACCCTCAGGTCCCTTTTCACCAGGCAGCTTTCCAGTTGCTTTTCCCCAAGCCTGTAGCATTGCATGGGGTTGTTGTGACTGAAGTGCAGGACCCAACACTTGGCCTTGTTGAACCTCATACAGTTCACCACAGCCCATCAGTCCAGATCCCTCTGCAGAGTCTTCCTACCCTCAGGCAGATCGACACTCCTGCCCAATTTGGTGTCATCTGCAAACTTGCTGAGGTAGCACTCAATTCCTTCATCCAGATCACTGATAAAGATATTAAACAGAATTGGCCCCAGCACCGAGCCTTGGGGAACACTGCTTGTGACCGGCCGCCAACTGCATTTAACTTTGTTCACCACAACTCTTTGGGCTCAGCCATCCAGCCAGTTTTTAACGCATTGCAGGGTACACCTGTCTAAGCCATGAGCCGACAGCTTTCCTAGGAGAATGCTGTGGGAGATGGTATCAAAGGCCATCTCAAGAATGTATTTAGGTATTTAATGACAGCTTTTCTAGGAGAATGCTGTGGGAGACAGTATCAAAAGCTGTCTCGAGAATGATATTTAGGCCTAAGTGGACAAGTTTGTTTATATTATTTTGAATTGCAGTGGTTACTACTGAAATATCTACTTTGTTATTTACATGACTGTCAAAAGCCTCTTAGTGTTTCACTTGAGTAAGAAATGTAATGGTACCAGATTTATCTGAGACATGAGGAGGGAGATAAAAAGTTTTTAAACCTGTTCTGAAAATGTCTCAATCAAATGCTCACTGATGTCAAAGGGCACCAGGGCAACGTGCAGCTTCAAAACATGAATATTGTCTGCATAAACATGATTTGGAATACAGTACAATTTTCTAGCAAACATTACCTCTACAGAAGGAACAAAATCTGACCTTAGCATTTGAACTATGTTGTGTTCACAGAGTCAAAGTTGCTGGAGGAAACTTAATTTAGCATTTCTGTTAGAATCATAGAATCATAGAATCATAGAATGGTTAGAGTTGGAAGGGACCTTCAAAGGTCATCTAGTCCAACCCCCATGCAAGGAACAGGGACATCCCTGACTAAATCAGGTTGCTCAGAGCCTCATCCAACCTGGCCTTGAATGTTTCCAGGGATGGGGCTTCCACCACCTCTCTGGGCAACCTGTTCCA
>JAAGAY010146913.1:0-16277 GCA_011801015.1 Ardeotis arabs | reverse complement strand
ATCTGCGCTGCCGCAGTGGTGGGAGGGAGCGGAAGAGGGGGCTGCGCTGGCGGAGCGATGCCGATAGCGCGGGCGATGGGGCGCATGCCGCCTCCCCGAAAGCGGCCCTGCGCCCCCGCCGCCGGGGTCAGGGCTGGGGGCTTCGCCTCCCGGCTCTGGGGCGCTGGCGAGCCCGCCGAGGGGAGGGCGGCTGCAGCTTGCCGTTTTTAGGAAATGGCTTCTGAAAAAAATAGAAGCGGCTCGTCGGGGCTCGGTTGTGCGCTTCTGCGCTCCGGGCTGTGAGGATCTGACCGGCATTTGCGGCCGCGGGTTTGGGATGGGCGTCTTCGTGCGACAGCGCCGATCGCCCACCCCGGTGCTGGCGTTGCCGCCGTGCCGTTTGCGGGCCCATCTGGTGACCCGGGGCGGGGGGGAGAGGTCACCGGCCGGATTTGCCGGCGGCTTTGCTGTGGGCGAAGGCGGCCTCGCTTTCTGCACAGCAGAGCTTTCGGGGGCCGTGTGTGCTGGGTTACATCACCCTTGTCAAAGGAGTGACCGGAGATTTCTGCGGAAAGGCTATTTTTGAGGCAGATGGAGGCAAATCTCGTTCTGTTTCGCTCTGGTCTCCGTCAGCTTTTGCTGAAATACCGTCCGAGAGTATCGGAAAGCACCACGACTCGCATCGTTTCCACCGCTTCTCCTCTCTTTTCCCTCTGACCTAGTAAATGGTGCTGTCCTGCAATGTAAATGGGAAAGCTGAAAGGCAGCGAAGCAAAGCGGCGTCCCACAAACAGCCTCCCAGCCCTTGCTAAAAATACCTCCGCGCGGCGCAGTGACTCCCAGGCATTCTTTTGTCTGGCGGGTTCCGAGTCCCCTGATTGGAGCTGCGTGGAGGGCAGCGCACCCGTTTCCTGAATAGCTCGGATGTTGGTTGGGAGTTAAAAAACAAGAGCGAGATTGTTTTTCCTTTGTGCAGCCGCGCTTTTATTTACCTCCCTCCCCCCCCCTTTTTAATCTCGGTATTTTTACTCGCAATTTTATTTTGTAAGGCGACCACATTAAATACATCTGCGGAGAAGGGGCCCAGGAGGCGGCGGGCGGGAGGACGCGGTTTTCGGTACGTGACGCCACGTGCATCGTGGAGCCGGAGCGCTGCTCCCTCGGAAACGTCCAGCCTGGCGCAGGGATGCGGTGCAAATGGAGCTTCACGTAGTAGGAAGTGTTAATAATGGTTCCTAATTGCCTACTAATAAGGAAATCTGTGGAATTTGGCAGCAGTTGGGATCTAGTTTTCTCCCGCAATCTGTCTGTTCCCTCCAGAAAGAACAAAGTTGCTTCATTGACGTACAGCAGCGAATCCTAAATTCACCGACGGTGACAGGGGAAGGTTTTCCAGATCCCACATGGCCTGCGAGGGTGCTGGGCGAAAACTGCCGCCTCTCGGTCCAGTTCTCCACGTTTAACACAGGAAGAATAAAATCAGGCTCTTTTCCTCCTTTCTGTTGTCTTTCCGTTTGAACTCGGAGATGAAGAAAGCCAGCCTCGGTTCAAGCGCTCCCACAAAGCCGCTGGAAGCACCGTGTGCGCGGGCGGCTCGCCCGGCCGTCGGGGACTGGTCCCCGCGCTCTCCTGGGGACCGAGAGGAGAAGTTTGCAGCCAGCGATGTGTGATAAGTCGCAGTTGGTCCAAGAAGCTCCCCAGAATGTATCTGCTGGGTAAACGCGATGAACTGCGAGTGCTCAGAGCTCTCTGTGGCCGGTGAACAACCACAAGTGTTGCTCTCGCTCGAGCCTCGCTAAGTTAAAGGTTTGAGATGGTGATGGCGGTTGGAGAGAAGCTGATTTCAGATGCTGCTTCGGGAGCCGAGGTTTGTCCAGGCTCTCAGTGGCAGGAGGCGTTCCATAGCTGCTCAGCAGCAGCGGAAAAACAAGCACGGATTTTTCTGTCTTCAGGGATAACCGCAGTGAAGCATGCGGGGGGAAGGCTGCGCTGCGTGCCGGTACCGAAATACCTCCCCATCCCCCAGGCACGTCAGCAGCCCCGAAACTTCCCCGGCACGCGGGGCTGGGTGCTGCGCGCAGAGCGGGAGTGGGGACCGGTGCCTGCAGCCCCTGGCCTGGGGGATCTGGGGGGCCAGGCTCCTCCGGCGCTCCCCTTGGGAATGGAGCATGCTTGTAGTTCGGCACACACGAAAATAAGACACCAAACGGGTGTGAGCTGGCAGCCTGCACCCCAGCTTTCCTGCCTCTGCTGTGCAAAACCGGGAAAATGCCTCTGGAGGAGCCCGCAGCGCACGCAGCGGCAGGGAGAGCAGCGTCCTGCCTGCGGGCACCCCGCTTTCCGGCACGGTGATGGGGGGCCTGGGACGCCAGCTTCCACCTCGCCTTCCTTGCCCCGTTTCCCGCAGGCGGATGGACTCTGTAGGTGAGAAACACCCTTATTGTCCAAAATCTCCCTTCCTCTCCAAAAACATGGCACGGTGGCTGCCAGCACCTCTCGCTCACGGGAGCGGTCAGGGCACGGCTGTCGGCGCTGGGCAGGAGCCGCACCAGCGCTGGGCTGTCGGCGCTGGGCAGGAGCCACACCGGAGCTGGGCTGTCGGCGCTGGGGCAGGAGCCGCACCGGAGCTGGGCTGTCGGCGCTGGGCAGGAGCCGCGCCGGAGCTGGGCTGTTGGTGCTGGGCAGGAGCCGCGCCGGCACTGGGCTGTTGGTGCTGGGCAGGAGCCGCGCCGGAGCTGGGCTGTTGGTGCTGGGCAGGAGCCGCGCCGGCGCTGGGCTGTTGGTGCTGGGCAGGAGCCGCACCGGAGCTGGGCTGTCGGTACTGGGGCAGGAGCCGCGCCGGAGCTGGGCTGTCGGCGCTGGGCAGGAGCCGCACTGGAGCTGGGCTGTCGGCGCTGGGCAGGAGCCGCACTGGAGCTGGGCTGTCGGCACTGGGCAGGAGCCGTGCCGGAGCTGGGCTGTCGGCGCTGGGCAGGAGCCACACCGGCGCTGCGGTCGCATGCCCTCTGCTCAGCTTCTCAGTTAACGTTTAACCCGTTTGTGTGTCGGTTCCTCGAGCTGGTTGGTGTTGGGGGCACTCTGTACGGCTCTGGACTGTAGATGAGCAGCCCCTTGGAGGGCTCCGGCTTATCGGCTGTGAGGAGCGTGAAGGATTTCACGGAGAGGAAGATGAGATCTTCCCTTTCCCAGCGGAGGGAAGCCGAGTTTGGCGGGTGACGCTGTAATGTTTTCTGTACGCGGGCAGCTCCCTGCGTCGGGAGCCTCTGTGCTAAGTTTCCACCTGGCCCAAACATTTTTGCTCCGACTGTAAACCTTGGAGGGGAGCGCGCTGCAGTGGAAAAGTTGACGCGGCCTTATCTGCGGTGCAGCCTGGCTACGATAGAGGAATCCGAGCCCTGGCTTATGTCAGCCTTGAAGCTTTCCCCCTTCCTTCCAGCAAACTGCATACCGTTGCCTCGGAGCCGGTCCTGCACCGGGGGCACGTCCCTCAAGGAGCGTGGTTTGGTGAAGAACGCGGCTCTGGAATTGCGTTCCGCGATGGCTGTCTCTGCGACCTCCTCGCAGCGGCCCGGCGTCTTTCGAATGATCCTCGTTGGAGTGCCGCAGCACCGCCCTCCCGGCGAACAGCAGCGTCCCTCCTCCAGAAACTTCATCCCTTGCCTTCAGCAGGCGATTGCTCTTGCAGGAGACGTTCAGCTCACCCGTTCCCCTCCTGCGGTCAGTGACGCTCCTCCGAATGACGGGTGCTTAATGTAGTCAAGGGTCACCTTACCCGGCTCGCGGTGCCCACGGCTTTCATTGCGCCGTGCCTGAACGGTCTTCAAACTTCCTACGGCTCTGCTGCCGGCAGTTCATTAGCAGGGAAAAAAAAAAAGGAAATAAATTTGCCAGCTGTGCCCAGGCCCCGTGGCTGGCGCGATGGAGCCGTCCCATCTCTGCCTGGCGAGGTGGGAACGGCCGCCGGAGCTCAGCGCTCCCCGTGCGCCGTAACCCCGAGAACTGACCCGAAACGGCGGCCGCGGGGTCAGGCTGACATCTGGCACCGCTGCCGGGAGGGGAGGGAGGTGGGAACGCTGGCTGGAGGGGAAGGAGCTGGAGGAGAACGGGAAGTGGGGGAAGGACAGAGCCGGGAGCTGCTGGAGCTGCGGGGTAAGGCGTTGAACTGGAGCGGGGGCAGAACAAAATGCTCAGGGATTTTTGCGAGCGGCCGGCTGCTTCCAGGGGGTGTCTCGGGGCTAAGGGCAGCGCTTGTTTTCTAGCGAGACGCTACGGATAATAAACATAAGAGTGGCAGTTAATTGCCATGTATCCATCAGGGTTTTCGTTTCTCTTGAGGCAGGATGCGTTTGCAGATGAATTTGGAAAATAGCTGCGGATCAAGTGTTGTTTTTGTTCTTTGGCAGTGGCTGTTTTGCTCGCTGGTCGTGCTCGGTGATGCAGAGCTGCGTGCGTATTCAAAGTCTGCAGCTAATGTTACGATTTCCTTCCTGCTCTGAGCTCTGTTTGCTGTGCTCACACCTTTCTGGAAGCCTCCTCTGGGGCTGTGAGATTCCCTGCTCGCTTTGGTATTAAAGGAATCTTCTTTTGTCAGGGCTGAGAAAAACCTTTTCCTTCCCGCTTTAAGTACATAAAGGAGGAATACTCTTCACCTGTTGGAAGCAGAGCAGCGTTTCGGAAGGCTGAGCCTGCTACCGCGCCGTCTGTTGAGGAACAAACATTTCCCTGAGCGGAGAAGCGGAGGTAGAGGGCTGATGTGCCTTGTCCTGGTCAAAATCCCATTCCCCAGCTCTCGGGGGGGCAAGGATGCCCCTGCTCCCCGCTCCCATCCGCTACCACCCAGCACCCGCTTTTGGGGAGCGGGGTTTTGGGGAGCAGGGTGGTCCGGTGGCTCTGCAGAGCCGGGGGCTGGCCCGCTCCGGAGGCACAGGCTCGGTGCTGGGGACGGTGGCGTGATCCGGGCCGCGGGGCCCGGCTGCTGGCGGGGTGGCCCGTTTCTGCGCCGGGGTTGCCACAAACCAGCTTCCTTTTCCCAGGCGCTGCCAGCGCATCGCGCCTGCACGCGGGGGCTGGTGTTGGGCACCCTCACAGAGATCTTAATTTGTTCAGTGGGAATTTACTGGTTTCAAATGGCTTTGGGAAGGATTGTTTGCTGGCTGTACGTGCGCTGTGCTGTCTCCGTCCTGCCTCGCTAAGGACAGACCCCGCAGCGTTACGCTGTGCGTCCCGCCGCCGCGGCGGGGAAACTGCCTTGCCCAAACGTTCTGTGCCTTTGTGGCTGAGCGGGCGACGGAGCCGGCGTTCAAACCTGCCACTCCTCTGCTCAAACCGCTCATCAGCGTTGCTTCTGAAAGGACTACAGAGAGCGCCTGCAAGCTGATAGCACAAAAATAAACTTTTCATGACCTCCCTTTGGTTCCTGTCAGTCCCCAGACTTGCAGGTCTGCACCACGATCCGTAGGCGCTCAGGAGGCCTTCCTCGTCCTCGCCGCGATGCTCTCACCGCTCCGTTTAATCGCAAAGGAGCCTTTTGGAGCAGCCTTTAAAAACCCCTCTCCCCATCCCTCTCTTCATTAAATGAATGGGGCTGTTGTGCGTCTGACAGCTGCCATTTTAGTGCTCTGGTGTTGTATTTCCGCGCAGGAGGCTTGACCTCACGAGACAGATTAGGACTGAGAAGGTCCAGGTTCCATTAGAAACCGCTGGAAATGAGTTCCCAGGTTGTTCCAAGGTAAATCGATAATGCGTATAATCCCCCTGGCCGGACTCGGGATGCTGAGGAGGATGCTCTGCCTCCGCACGCCTCTGCTCCCAGGTGGGTTCCGTCCTCGCGCGTGCTGCGTGAGCCCGGCGCTTGGCGTGTCCTGTTCCCCCCCCTTGCCGTGCTCCGGTCGGTGCGTGTATCCGGGAGCGTGCTCCTCGCTGGAGGCGGAAACTCATTCCTCCGTTTGTGAGCGTTCCCGAGCGCTTTGTCACAGCTCCTCTGCTGTTTTGCAGAGCAATCCTGGAAGGAAACGGGAATTTGGGTACAGAACAATCAAATGGAGAAAGATGAATTCTTTTCAGTGTTGCAGTAATAGGTTTTGCTAATTTTTAATTTCTTTTAAATCAGCTTTAATAAGTGAATTGTCCTTTCTCAGAGCAAATATTCAAAACTTTCACGCTAACCATGATAAAGGACCACGGATTTTGTCCTCTTCTCTCCAAACTGACGCTTGAGCGCAGCGAGGAAGATGACCGCTTGTAAATGAGCGCAAGAATGCAGCCGGCTCCCGTGGCTTTCCGCCCTGGCGCTGCTGGGCCGCCGGCGCCGCGGCTGTGGTGGGGATCAGGCGCGGAACGGCGTGCGTCGAATCGGCACGCGCGGGACGGCGCTGCTGCCAGCCCTGCGCTGGGCTGGTGAGCGATACCTGGCGCTACGCAAAGCTTGGAAGGGCAGGGTTGCGCGTTCTGCGTGGGTTTTTGTACAAATTTGAGGCGGTTTGGTGAATTTCTGTACTGGGTGACGGCTTTGTGTCATGCGGTGGTCATCTTTTGGGTTCTGTAGTAGGGGCCTTGCAAGGAAGTTTGTCGTCTCTTGGAAACTCGGCCTCGTTTACCAGCACTTGAGCTGTCAGATCTGGAAATAATGTCTCTTCAGCCCGTGAGTGGGGTGAGGCTTGGCTTGGAGCGGGGCTCTGGCCGTAGAAAACCTGTGGTTCCCCCTCTTCCTCTCGCACTGGTATTGCTATCCGATTTTTCTCTTTAGCTGTGGCAAAGAGAAGATGGAGTTGCTAGAACACGATCTATTTTGCTTGCTAAAAGCCTTAGTGCTGCTAATTTAGTCAGCTAGTACGTTACGAATGTAGGCTCTGTGTGTTCAAACTGTTCTTGTTTTTTTTTTACTTAATAAGTTCTCCAGATAGTTGCCATGGCAATAATCCTGGATTCGGCGGGGATCTGAAGGCCGCGAAGACGCTGGTGTGGTGGGAGCAGCGTGGTCTGCACGCTGCGGGCTCGGCGCCTGGTCCAAACCTGGTTTGCCGTGGTGGTGCTGGCTCCGGAACGGGAAAATCCTGTTCCTCCCGCCGCGGCCCCACTTACCTCCTTTTGGAGCTTTGGGCAGAGTGCTCCTGGTTTTCGTTGTGCGGAAGATGCTCACTGCTGGTTTTCACTGGTTGAAGGTTGTTGATGGTTTTCTATCTCACGTTTGCCTGACTCACGGGAACGGTTTGGCCGCTGCCCTTGCCTCACCCGCAGCTGGCCTGGGGGTCTGCACCGAATTTGAGGAAATTTCCCCCGCCCAGCTCCCGGAGCGCCTGGTACAGCGCCCACCGCGCCGGACGGTGCTGGCCCTGGCAGTGCCACAGCAGAGGCCTCTCCTGGGCCCCTGTTTGTGCCGCAGGGGAACGAACCTGCTTCCTCTGGGCTCCCGTTTCCTCTTTCAACAATTTCCTTTTGTGCAAATGTCGTGTCGTCCGTGAAATTGCCGTGTGTTATTTTCAGTCGTGATCGTTGGAATTGTTTCGTGCGTCTAAACCAAACCTGGGTACTTCTTGTTGCTTAAAATAAGAGCCAGTCCTAATCGCAGGAAAATTCAGGTTGTTTTCCTGCCTTCTTCCTATTTAAGCTTTTATTTAAGCTGAAATTTACTTTTTTTTTTTTTTAATTGGAGGTATGGGGTAGATACCTGATGGACCGTATGGGACGTGAATCCTGTTGGTCAGCGGGACGGGACCCAGCGCAGGAGCAGCTCGTTTTCCTGCGCCGGATTTTTGCCGGAGCGGTTTCCTAGGGAAGCGTCTCTTGCAGCGGCGGAGACCCCGAGGCAGCCAATGTTAAAACTGCATTGCCTTCGTACGGGGATCGGGCCGAATGAGCAGCGTGTGTGGGAGCACATGGCAGAAGTCTGAAAGTGGTCGGGGCAGGTGCAGTTTTGGGGGGAGTGGTGGAAGCGGTGCGCGGGGAGCGTGGGGACAGAGCCCCGGAGCCGCTCTCCTGCCTGGCCGGCCGGTGCAGCGGGACGCCGTCCCGTCCCTGCACCGTGGCAAAGCGCAGGGGAACCAGACCCCGGCCGTGCACGTCCAGTTTGTAGCTGGAACAAAAACCTATGAGAGATTTTTCCTTTATTTAATTCATTTATTTTAAATTTATTTTTTATTTCCGGAGAGCTGAGGTGCGCTTTCTCCTTCTCCCCTGGTGCTTACACACGTTACTGAGTAGCTCTTGCCGTGACGCGCAGGAGAGCGTGCCACGCAGCCCGCCCTTCGCGCGGCGCGGTGACACAGGTGGAGCCCCCCGTCGCACTGCTGGCGTCCCACCTTTCACGTGCCGTGAAACGCTCCGTATTTCAGCCGTCCTGCTGGCTGGCAGAGCCCGAAGCGCAGATTTTAACGAAGATGATGGAGACCCCACCAGCTCGCAGCGAGCACCCACCTTCCCGTTCCGGCCTGGGGAGGAACAAACGCGCCAGCAGCCCCGCGTCCCTTCGCGCCGCGCGGGGTGTATTAAATTAGCGAGCGCAGTGACAGCTGGGCAGGAGGCTGGGAACAATGAAGATAAAGTTAGCTTTCAGCGACGTGACCCTCTCCAGGCTGCGCGCCAGCAGACTATAAATAATTGATCGGAGCAACCACCCTCGCCAGCACGCTAATGTACAGCGCGGCTCGCACCGCCGGCGGAGCTGCACTGCCCATGACATCACCGCTGCTCCCGCCCGGGCTCTCCGATCACCAATGTCATTTTACTGCTTTTAAATAATAAATCGCACCGGGAGTTGAAATCCTCCTTCGCCCCGTTCGGGCCTGCTAGGCTGTGCAGCTACGCAAATGAATTTTACATATGGTAAAATGAGTTTTGTATCGAGACGGTTTCTTGCAGGAGGAGTTTGCCCCGCGGTCTCGCCCGCTGTCGGTGGCGGGGGTTTCGGGTATCAAAGGCGGGCGGTTCCAGCTGGTGACTTTTGATCCGGCTCGGTATCTGGAATGGTTTTTAAGCTTGACTTGGGGTCATCGGCCTCAGTTCACGGGCGGTTTCAGGGAGTAAAGTTCTCTGGTGTTGCAAGTCAGAAAAATCCCCTTGGCTGTGGCTGTTTCCGCGAGCGGAAGGTGTGCGAGCGGCGTGCGTGAGCTCTTGGGTCCTGTGGAGCAGGAGCTTTCGCTTTCAATGGCTGTCGTTTTCAAGTGGTGAAAAAAGCTTGATGTAACCCAAAACCTGGTTTCTTTCCCCTAACTCTCTGCATAAGTTTTGTAACCTCTGCTTATCCACATGTTTGCGTGGAAAAGCTGAAATGTGCTGTGCCTGTTCCAGGCTCCGGGGATGGGGAGGGACTGGAGGGTCTCTGGGCACGTGGGGACACTTTTTTGGTGGACCCTTGCAGCTTTTTATGCTAATTTGCGTGGGTCTCCAACGATTTTGAAAATAAGAATTTTTTTAAAATCGTGTAACTGCTCCACTAGAATCTGCAGGCATCAAAAACTCCAGAAATTGGGCAGATTGTGGTGCGCCGTTCCCGTCGAGTTACTGGTGAGTAATGGAGAAATTGAACTGGAGAGGGAAGAGATGAGTGAGATGATGGGAAAGCACGGAGCAAGGAGCTGCGGTGCGTGACCAGAGCAGGCTGGCGGCAGCGGGACACGAAGGCCAGAGAGGCTGAGGAGGAAGCAACCACAGGCGGTGGGGCACGGTGCGCTCAAAGGCGCCGTGTGCGGTGGGAGGGCGCGCCGGGCTGCATCGCGTGGCATCCAGCCCTGCTGCGGTGGGAGCTGGTCCGGCTGCAGGAGCGGGTCGGTGAAGTACGGAGCGCAGGGACGTTCGGTAATCACAGTCCAAACAGCCTTGTTGACAGGAGAAATAAAATGCCGGGATGGTGTCGTAGAGGCTGGCTCAATTTGTCGAAGGAAGGTAAGGAGCAGATTTTGGCTAAGGGTGTGATTCCAGGTGAGGTTAGAAACACGTTTTGACGTTACAGGGCACTGGCAGCAAGGGCTTGCGTCTGGGTGTGACGTTTCTCCTGTGATCCCTCACAAAAACCCTCCGCTGGGCTCAGCACCGAGTATGGAGTGGATCTTTGGGACCCTTTCCAGGAGACACCTCTCCTGTGTGTGCATCTCACATGCCTTAAAATCTGTGCAGGGGTGGTTTTCCCATCTTCCGGAGCAGGACCCTGAGAATTACTGTTCCAGCTCAGGAGGCGAGCGGTGTCGCAGAGCTACGTAAGAGAGCGTCAGTTGCTTGCGGTGGGTGAGAACGACCGACCGTTTAGCTGTGCAGTGAGGCGGGGCGGTGGTGTGATAAATCCTGGGTAACTGGCTTACCTGTCCCGTGGTGGTGGTGATCTCCAGGCACGCGCGTGCCAGTTTCCATAGGGTGTTTCACCATTTGCTTTTGAATTATTTTATTTTTTTTTAAATGCCTGCGAGGATGCTGCCACCAGCCTGTTTGTGTCCCTCCTAAAGCCAGCCGGCCGCTCTCCTGGGGCGGCCCTGTGCTGGGAGCCGGCGGGAGGCCGTGGAAAGGCAGGCTTTGCCAGCGGTGCTGAGCCGCATCAGCAGACGTGCGGCTTAGCGAGCGTGTTTCAAATGCTTTCAGGTGTTGGCCAGCTCCGGTGCGGAGAGCTGGCTGGTGGGAGACGCGACGCTTGTGTGGGAAACCAGCTCGTCCGTGCCAGGTGCTGGTCGGTGGCTCTCGCAGCGGCGTGGCTGCTGCGGGCGGTCGTTCCCTCGCGTGGCGGTGGCGGGAGCCCGGCCCCGCGGACGTGCTGGCTGGACCCGGGGAACGGCGCTTCTCCTGCTGAAACCGCAGTCCAGAATTTCGGATCTCTCTGAAGCTGTGACTGCTAAAGCTCCGGGGTACACAAACTGGGGTACGATTGACACTGCTGATCTCAATTCACTGAATTTCCTCGCAGCTCTAATTGACAGAGAAAAAAAACCCAACCTGCTGCGGAAGAAAGGAGGGGGATGTCTTGCTTCTGGCTCCGTGCTGCATCCTTCTTCTGATGCAGCTGTCAAGTTGGCATTTTCCGTTTCCCCAGCATTATTACTTTTTATTTTTAATGCAGGGCGCTTCCCAAATAAGATGAGCTGGATTAGCCAGTCCCTCAGCAGGGCCAGGCTGGTGTCGGGGAGCTGGCCTGAAGTGCTGCCCGTGCTGCACCCCGGGGACCTCGCCGACCGCACCGCCGCGCGTGGTGAGCGCCGACGCCAGGCCCCCCAGCACCCCAAACCCCCCAGCACCCCAAACCCCCCAGCACCCTCCTCACGCTGGTGTAGCAGGCGCTCTGCGTTCCTCTGCTCGGCGAGGGGACGGAGCCGCTGGTTGGTGCCGCAGGAGCAGCGTTCCCTGGCTCCGCTTAGCGTGCGAGCTGTGTTCTTTGCACGGCAAATTTCTCTTTCGAGTTCAGCGAGTGCTAAGACACTGCGTAAATGGGCTGGCTAAAGATATTTTTTGACATTTGAAAATCCTATTAAGCCTGTTTCTCCCCTCTCCTCTCCCCCCTCCCGGTGTGCCAGCCTAACGTGGAGGCAGCGCAGAGGTTTCCTTGGCTGGAATATGGGTCACAACGCAAGGAGGAAAACAAAAAGTGTATTGTCCTCGTGTCTTACGCTGATGGCTGATGGAGAGACTCCCTAAACGGGCGGCTTGAGATCTTAATGAGATCCCAAACATGAGGTAATGCCGAATATACCCCTTCCACGCCGTCTGCTCGGCCTCCAGAAATGGGTTCATCCTGCGTCCTCGCGCTTGATGCCGCTTTAGCTCGTCTTCACCGAGGGCACGGGCCCGGCAGCACGTCCTCAGAGCCGAGTTTGCCGCGGTTCCCGTTCGCGGTTCCTGCGTGAGTCACTGGTGGAGCCGATGAGCACACTGTCTGTTTTCTGATTTACAAATAAGAACCCCAGCTCGGGAGATTTACTCGTTGGCTTTGGACACGGGGTTGTGGGTCGGAGCAGGTCTCCTTTAGCCTGATTTCATCCCGTGTGGGGTTATCTGCAGATTCTTCTCCAGGCTTTTAAAAATGAAATTTAAAGAAGAATTTCTCTTAAATCCGCGTTTCTGGGGTGTTTCTGAGCGGGAGAGCAGGCTGCAGCGGGACAGTCAGCCGGGTGTGCTGGTAGGTGTGCAATTACTCCGGTTTTGGGGAGCAGGGACGCAAACAAGTTTGCATACATTGAATTACAGGCGGTGTTTTAATAGTATGGTTTTGAGGCCTTGGCTTCAATCCAGAATCTTTGCGTGCTATTATCCTCTATTTACAGCTTTCCGAAATCAGCTGATGTCACTGCACATATGTTTAGAGCCGTTGCTAAGGTGATTAGCTCCAGAATTCAACGCCTACGCACTCCTGATGAAAGGCTGAGGAACTGCTCGGCAGCGTCTGTTCGGAGCGGCGCGGTGGCGGTTTGAGCCGTTGAGAGCCGTAAAACAATATTCCCCCGTTTTAGGGCAAATACCTTGGCCTTGACTGGTGATCGTGCAGCAGGTTTTACAGGAACAGAGCCTTTGTCTGGCGTGTTTAACTCTGAGTCTGGGAACATTTTTCACTGAGAAAGCGTTTAAAATTGCCCAGTTCCCAATTTCCATCAGCCCGTGCCGCGGTGGGCCCGGCGTTCCCTCTGCCTGCCGGCGCGGGCGGCGGCGATCCGGGGGCTGCGGCCTTGCCATCGCTCGGTAAAACGCGCGGAGCGCGCGGGGCGAGGCCGGTGGACTGCAGCCTGAGGGGCTGCCCAGTCTCCCGACTGGTGGTCAGCCGCTGGCGCTGAACTGGGAGCGGTCCCGAGACCATCACACTGACTGGGACGCGCAGGACCGCACGTCTTGCCACTTTCTTCTTGGCTGGACAGAGAGGAGGCAGCCATCTGCCTCCTCAATTTCCACATTAAGTGTTGTGGGCGTCCCTCTTGCGAGGAGCTCCAGCAGAGAGCCACTGTCTCCAGTGGGAGGCTGTCCTCCCAGAAATGAGGGTGGTTGGCCCTCCTCTCCCCTTTTAGAGAAGGGTGTCAGGTTGCCGTTACCGGCAGGGCTGGGATCCCGTTTCCTGCCGGGCCCTGCTTTCAGCGCAGCAGCAGAACCGCGTTTGTTCGCGGCGAAGAAGCCGTGAAATACAACCGAGTGCCCGCAGCCTGCGCCAGGAGCGGGCCCCACGCTACGTGTTAAGAGCGTTACGGGTGAAAACTCCCTTTCGGTTTAAGTTGCTGCATGAAGTATGTGTGAAATGTCTTCTTTCCAGCCCAGGGTACTTTGGTGTCTTTTAAAAAAATGTTTTAAATAATTTTTTAAAAAATTAAACTGTGAAGAGATGTGGCTATGTAGATGTATTTTCCCCCAGTCATCCAGTGCACAGTAAGTATCTGAAATGGTAACAAACGCTCTTCCCTGGGAGCTCGCTCTTCTCCCACTGACTGTTTTTTTCCCTTTCTCTTTTTTTTGAAGGATACTGGCTAAGGCCTGACCTAGTTCGGCTGTCATCACGCCGTGAAACAGCGCACATGTTCCCCTAACACAGCTCCCTATATTTTGGTGCTACAGGCTGTGCAAAAATAGCCGCGCGCGGCAAACAGCTGTGTGCGAGCAGCAGGGCAGCGTGCAGCTCCGCGGGGACCGGGGCTGAGAAGAGGGTTTTGCTCGTCCCCTGCCCGGCTCTCCGTGTCGCGGGCTCTCTGTGGGCGCGGGCGGAGGTCGGACGTGGTCAGGGGGAGAGGAGGTGGTGGGCTGCAGAAGGAAAAACACGAGGTTTGAAACAACGAGGTTTGGCTGATGGAACAGCTGGTTCCTGGGATTTCTGGTGTGGCCTTTTCCTTCAAGATTCTTCTGGATTAACCGGCTGGGGTCTCGCTGCGTGGATTCCCACGTGCAGGGTCCGTGCCGATCCCCTTGGAGGTTTCCAATGAAGGTTGATGCGGCGCAACCTCCTTCCATCCAGCTTCCAAACTGGCTCCAGGCCCCTTCCCTGCTCCTTCTCCTCTCCGGGGCTGCAGAGGTGTTCCCAGCGGTTGGGGAGGGTGAATGGAGGTTGCGTACGCAGCGGTGCTGGCTGCTGTGGAGAGCGAAAGGCGCTCGCCCGAGCCGAGCCCGGCTCACAACGGCGGCGCTGCCCGGTACCGATCTCCCTGTGCAGCGTGGCTGCTCTTCCTCGGGGCTGCAGGCGGGCGCTAACCCGCAGCAGGGTATTTTTGCAACCTTTCCTGTATTCCCTGTGTCCATCCCTGTTGTGCCTTGGCACTGACCGTCACGAGCGTCTCGGCAGCTACGCGGCAGATGGTTTGTTTGATGGCGTGATAACGCTGCTGTTTTGTCCCAGCCTGGAGTTAGGAACGGCTTTTAAATGTGCTTCTGGCAACAGAGTTCTGTGGTTTAGGGAGCTCTCTGGGCCGACCTGCGTGAATGCAGCAGGATGAAACTTCAACTTTGCTGTTCTGTCACCAGCAGAGGATTTAACGGAGCGTGCGCAGGGGAAGGCCTGGCGCGGGATCTGCAGCTGCGCGGTGGCCATGGCTGAGGAGAGGGAACCGTCCCAAGGTCCGGACCGAGGCAGCGAGGCTGGGATCCGTCAGCACCTGCGTCCGCACGCATGCTGCCTGTGGTTTCCCGCGTGCCGTGGCGCTCTCACCGCCCAGCGCCAGCGCGCAGGCCCGCCTGCGCAGCAGACCGTTGCCGTTAACGGAGCCGGGCCTCGAGAGAGCGCGTTGGCCGGCGTTCCCGCGCTGCTGTAGCAGGAGAGCGTTGCGTGTCAGAGGAATTCGCAGAGCTTGTACCAGAGGGGCTGTAAGTAGAGGCTGCGCATGAAGTAAGCATAAAATCCCAGAATTTATCGCAACCCTTGCAAAGTGTCACCGTCGAGAGCGTGGAACAGAGCTCTGATGCGCTGGGAACTATCCGTGTCTTTTCTGAAAGCAGCGCGGGGTTCTCCATTTGTTCCTTTGATAACGCCTTTTGATCCGACGCCAGAGTAAATTAATCCATCACAAAGTGGGGAGCGGAGACGCCGATAAATCCTCGCAGAAGTAGGGAAATACGGCTAACGGGGGAGAGCCTCCTGCGCGGCTCTAGCCGGGCAGAACGCGTTTGTTCTTCCGAAGGCTAAGCCTGCGATCCGGAGGAGGGTACCGGATTCGTTACATTCACTGTCGCTCATCCTCGCAGAGGGCCAAGGTAGCCGTGTTTTGCTGTGCTTCCAGTACCAGAATATCCTGGATATCCCAGTATCGTGCAGTGTGCTGGGCGCGTGGCATCGGGCCCGGAGCGGATGCGAAGCACTGCCGCTCTTCCTGGGGCCGGCTCCCGCGCAGCGCCGGGGCGTCCCAGCACAGCGTGGCACCCTGTGCCGCGGGAGCTGCTGCCGTGCCCGTTGGCCGCACTGCCGGCTCTGGGCGCTCCCGTGGGATGAAATAGTTGAGGACCAGCACAACGTGGAGACAGCTCTCCTGTTTCTGTATCGGAGCGGGCTCGGAGCAGCACGGCCGCGCTGGTGCGGCGCCCCGGCTAACAGCCCTGCGGCACAGATAATCTCAGCCTGGATCATCTGGCTGCGGAGAGCCGGGAGCCGGTGGCGTTAGTGAACCCCTGGGCCCGGAAAAGCGCAGAGGTTGCGGGAAGGACCCGGTGGTGCCCAGAGCATCTGCTGGAGAGGGCCCGGGGGAGAAATGAGGGGTGCTGCAGGCGGCCGAGACGTACCGTTGTTTGCAAAAAAATGCTGAGCTTGGGAAACGTGGTTTGTCCTTACAGCTCTGGTTGGAACCTCAAGGAAACAATTCTGCTTTGTGCTGCAAAAGCCGTTTTAAATCTCTCTCAATCTCAGTCACGAGGCTCTAAGGTGAAAGGGTTTACAGAGAGCAAAATGAATCGGGCCAGTCCTCTTTGGCACCGGGAGGTGCCACCGAGCGATGCAGCCCTGAAATAGCTGGACCGCGTGATCTGACGTGCCGGGAGGCGCAGGAGGCTGCTCGGCTGCCCGGGATGGGCTCGGGAAAGGTCTGAAACGCAAGGTGCCCCGTGGCTGGGACAGGAGGCTCCGGGGCTCCGGCTGTGGTGGCTCCCAGCACAGGGCAGCAGCCAGCGATGGCATGCCGCTGGGCGGGCTTGGGAGCTGGAGTCTGGCCTGTGGGAGTCCCGTCGTTCATGCTGGTTTCTGTGAAGGCTCGTTTGGCCTCTGTCAAGTGACAAATTAGCTGGGCAGCGTGGGTTGGAGACCTTGCCCTTGAGTCCCACCACGCTGAGCTGCCTTCCTGAGCCGCAGCTCCTGCGAGCGTCGGTACCTGGTGGTGTCCGCGCGCTGCGCGAGGATGCAGGAGGGACTCGCAGCTGCGCCGAGGTGGTGCTGG
>JAAGAY010146912.1:0-21873 GCA_011801015.1 Ardeotis arabs | reverse complement strand
TGCGCCGCCCCGCGCCCGCCCGCCCGCGCCGCGGGCACGCGCACCCGCCCGGCCAATCGCCGCCCGCCACACTCCCCCCTCGCGCCTCCTTCCCCTCGCGCCGGCACGTGCCTCCCGCCCCCGCGGGCGTGCGCCCGGGCAGCCAATGGCGGCGCGAGGAGACGGCGGGCGCGCGGGAGCGCCCCGCTCCGCCCGCCGGCCAATCGGCGCGCGGCGGCGCGCGCGGCCGCCAGGCGGCGCCCCGCGAGCTCGGACCCTGGCAGCCAATGAGCATCCCCTCTCCCGTGAGGTCACACCCTGATGTCCAATGGGCGCTCATCCTCGCATGAGGTTACACCCTGACAGCCAATGAGCACCCACCTGCCCCTGAGGTCATGGCCTGGTGCTGGATGTCACATGCTACCAACCAATGAGCATGCCCCTCCCCTGTGAAGTCATGGGCTGCCCCTGGACGTCACAGCCTGCCAGCCAATGAGTGTCCAATGCCCCTGTGAGATCATGGGCTGCCGTGGGATGTCACACCCTGGCAGCCACTGATTGTCCTGCTCCCTGTAAGGTCAGAGGCAGCCCTGTGATGTCACACACTGCTGGCCAATGAGCACCCTGCTACCTCATGAGGTCAGTGGTTGTCCATGGAGGTCACTGACAGCCAGGCAATGGGGATGCAGCTCCCCTGTGAGGTCACGGGCTCTCCGCTGAGCCAGCAACCGCCCAGTCCCCACACAGCCACACCGTGCTCTCCCAGTCGTCATCATCGTTGCTCTTCTGTGACATCACAGGGCGCACAGAAAGGGCTCACACGCTCTCCCTGGTGTCGGGGCCCAGCCACTGAGCACCCAGCTTCCCCAGGGAGGGCACGGGGAGGCACAATTACACCTCACCCAGATCTCACCCGTAGTTAATGAGGAGGTGGTAATTAACACCGCCGTTAATAGCAGAGCAGTGCTCCCGCGGGGGACAGGGGGCCCTGCGCCTCCCCCGCCATCCGCCAGCCCCGCAGCAGGGCTGCAACGCTGCTGCCCCGAGGTGCTCAGCGCCCCACACCTGACCAGGGGCTACCGCGCTGCAGGGGGTAGTCAGAGCCTGGCTTTCTGTTCTTGATTTTTTTTTTTTCTTTTTAAAAATTATTTTTAAATTTTTTTTTGCACACGCAGGGTACCTGCCTTGCAGAGGTGAGTGCCCCAGGCAGAAGGGTCAGTAAAAGGCTCCCTGCAGAGCCTCTCTTCTCCAGAATTAACTCTGCTCAGCCCCCGACTGAGCTGCAGCAGGGAGGACACCACGCAGGAGCCAGCTGCGTTCACGGCCGGGCATTTTATTTCCTAACGACACATTTTCAGCCAGCCCAGGTGGTGAGGTTTCCAGGCTGAAGCAGCTGGAAGCAGGAAACATCACAAATCTGAACAGGACAAAGTTCTGTAGCGAGGTACCCCTCCAAGTCTGGTCCTTGCGGCTGGAACAGCCCTACCGCAGCCGCGGGGCGAGAGGGGAGCTCCCACTCCACCTCTCCAGCTGAAGAACCCCAGGTTCAGCCCCATCCGTTTCCCCCTTCCCTGAAGGGAGACAGGCTCCAGCACCTCTTCAGGCCCTCCCAAACCCTCAAATGACGAGGCAGGCCAGTTATAAAAACCCTAAAATCTCATTTTAAGAAAACAGAAATTCATACAAAGAGTTTCACACCAACGCATGCCGAGAACAGAGACCACATCAGCACACCAATCCCATTTCCAAGCAGGGTGGGGGGTGATCTCCAAGATTCTTCTCCCCAAGTCAGCAATTTCACTGCCAAGCCCACAAAAGCGTAGTGGACCCCACAGCCCAAAGCATGGCAGAGCAGCCCCCAGGCTCGCCTGTGGGTCTCCTCAGCCCACAGAGGCCCTGCTACAGAGGGAAGCTGATCAATTTGATGATAAACATACAGACAACCCTGCAACAAGGTGGGCCAGGGCTGCTCTGCCCTCTGCACTTTTCTTTTTCCAGGAAACTTTCTTTGAACTATTTACAGCAGGTATAGAGTCCCCTCTCCCTGCTCCGGCTCCAGGCTGACATCCCAGACACCCTTCCTGCACCTCTAGCTTGAGAGAAAACTGTTTATTCTGCATAAAAAAAAAAAAAAAAGGAAGAGGGGGTAAAATGAGGGGAGTAAATCAGTCCAAGCGTTTGCCAGAGGCTTGGTCTCCTGTCAGCTTGCTGCAAGGCCAGAATCCTCCCCAGGGCAGCTTGTCTTGCCCACAACATGGCATCGGTGCTTTGCAAACAGCAGCCCCTCGCACAGCGGTGGTTGTGCATCACTTCGTGCCAGGCTCTGGGCGAGCACGCTCTGCCCTGCGCTTGCCCTGCCCGGCCGCTCCTTGGGAAGGCAGGGGGCTCTCACTGCAGGAAACTGTCCAGGCTGGCTTGGCTGCTGCTGGAGGAAGATGCAGAGGGAGCCGCAGACACAGGCCTGGAGACATTCTTCTTCTTGCTCCTTGCTGCCAACGGACGGATTTCTGCCAGATTTGTCTGGAGGTAAAACTGTCAAGGAAAGCACAGACCAAGGCCCTGGGGACACAAGGAATCCAACCCCTGCTGCAGACTAGCCTGAACCACGGACCTGTGACCTAGCCGCACATTTGTGCCCAAAAAAACCCTGCTCTGCAGGACAGGCTGGGCTTTGCCCCCTACTCACAGCAGCAGAGCTCAGGCATGCTCCTGTCCCACGAGTCAGGGGATGCTTCCCACTTCTATGCTACCCCTTCGCACACAAAACAGCGTTTAAGCATATCATGAATCACAGAATCGTTAGGGTTGGGACCGTTAAAGCCCATCCAGCCCAACCCCCCCTGCAAGGAGCAGGGACATCTCCAACCAGATCAGGTTGCTCAGAGCCCTGTCCAACCTGGCCTGGAATGTTTCCAGGGATGGGCATCCACCACCTCTCTGGGCAGCCTGTTATCTATCAGAGCTTCAAGACCTTCCCTGCGTGCCAGAGCCACGACACTGGGCAGGGAAAGGCACAACAGCCAGAGCCTGCAGCCTCCCAAGGCAGAGCAAACCCAGAGGAAGAGTCCTTGGAGCAGCAAGTCCCTTTCAACTCATATGGCATCATACAAGTCTTCAGAGACGCAGAAGGGGCAGAAACTAAACATCACTGAGCTGTAAAAAGCCTTGACCAGTCATTCACAGGCCACACCGGCAGAACTGCAGGGTTACACAACCCAGGACACCTGCGGCACTCAGGCTCAGAGAGATGAGCTGCTCCTCCATCGCCCACGTGTGAGAGGCAGCACTGGGACGGGTGCCCACCCTCTCCATGCACCTCAGGCTGGCAGCATCTCCCTGCCACTCAGTACCTCTATCCTGCCATAGTGAGGCCGCAGGAGCAGCAGCCCAAGGTTCCCAGCAGGTGACGACTTCCAGCTCATCGCTCCTTCTCTGCTTCAGCCTCCTGGTTTTCTATGAAGAGCGAAAAAAAAAAAAAACAAACAAACCCTTAAAACTAGCACCAGGAGCTAGAGCAGTGTCAGAGCCACAGGTGCACCACACACCCCTCAAAGCACTGCCTGGGGATGGTAGGTGAGGGGCAGCTTCCAAGGGGACGGAGAGGACACTGCCCCTGCCTGAGAAACACGAGTCAGAGCAGCTCCCCAGCCGCTCCCCACCAACTGTGGGGCTGCCCACCAGGACAGGCACAGCAGAGCAGCAGCGTCCCACAGGAACGAAGGCTTCGGCTGTGCAGGCACGCAGCCAGGAAGAGGCTGTGCTACGCTGCTGCTCAGAGATCCCAAGGGCACAGGCAGTCCCTGCAAACTGTCCTGATTTCTAGTTGATAAGCTTCTCTGAATGAGCCACCACTGATAATGCTCTCAGCAAGTTCAGGCCCTTGATGCCTTTTCTGAGCTCAGACTTGTTCAGAGTCAGATAGAGAGAAATCTGATGGTTCCTTGAGGGTCCCAGCCCATTTTTTGTTGGCTGGGGGGCAGGACATCCCAAGATGGCTGAAGCCGAAGAGGAGTAACAGAGATGAGGTCCCCACAGCATGGCTACTGCCATGCGAGCTGCAGGAAAGGATACAGGCTGTATGAACTTTGTTCTGCCTCCCAAACCATCGTAGCCCATCCTCACCTAGGAGAGAGAAAGAAATGAGCCTGGAACAGCAGCACAGAGCCTTGGCTACCTCTCCTCGTGTCCGTGATGGGGAAGGGGGAGCCTCGCAGGCCACAGCTTCTGCGGAAGGGTGTCAAGCACCTGGAAACACTCAGTACTTGTGCTAAGCCCTCACCTTTGGAAAAAGACAGACTCAAAGGTATTAGTGAAGTCTGGGTATCTTGGGCACTTTCTGAAGTAAGCTGAGGCTTCCAAGCAACAGCAAGGCTTAGGATTTTGTCACTGGGACTGAGGAACACAAGGAAAATACCCGGAGCTCCAAGAAGGTGGAGGAATGGAACATGGAGGGCCATTTAGTCTGCTGCCAGGAAGGGAATGAGCATCTGTCATCCCTGGAGCTCTGCAGGACTGGGAAGTAGCCAGGTCACGCTCCAAAATTTATTTTCCATGCACCGTATGTGGCAAGGTAGAGGCCTCATTCGCTTCCTCCTGCAGGGTCACTTCAGGACAGAGGTGTGCAGTGCCAGCTCTGGCAAGTTGACCAGCTGGACAGTCATACTTACAGTGCCCGTGTTCTTGTGCAGACCCAGCAAGCTACCCGACGATGGCTTCTTGGAGAGAACGGAGTTCCTGATGAATGCTGGCAAGAGTCCTTTCAGAGCATCATCCTCCAGATCATCTGCCCAGTTCTGTCCCACAAAATAATGAGAAAAGCCCTTTAACCAGCGTGATCTGTTGAATTTAGCCCACATACAGGGAGCACTAATAATGCAGACAGCTATTTAGGGTAGCAGTTGCTGCTGTACCACATGTCAGGCCAAAGAAGAGCAGCTTCAACCTCCCACTGGGGCTCATGTGGAGCAGCACCTGGGAGGCAGGACATCGCACCCAGCAAGCCCGGGAGAACAGCCCCACAGCCCCTGTGGTCAGCCCCACATTGTGTTTGCCAAGCACATCTGAGGCAGGATCATCAGCACAAAGCACGTGTCCCCACCCTCCTTCTCCTGCCCAATTCTAGGAGGCCTGAGGCAGCAATACAGTGTTTCTAGGAGACTGTCAAGCAAAGCTCTTTGAAGCATCTACTGTGGCTCTACAGACAGGCCAGGCTACAGTAACAGCATCTCCTACATGGAAAAAATGGGCCCTTTATCCCAAGCTTATTAAGAGCAGAATCAAAGAGGCGATACAGAAAAATCAAGATTATTCCTTTTACCTCCACTGTTTCCTTCAGAACTTTCTTCGCCAGATTTACCACAGGAGGCCTGTAAGAAGCCCAAGCAGCAAATCAGCAGAGATTCATTGTTCAAGTGGAGCTGGCAAGGACAGACAAGGCCAAGCAAATGATGACGAAACTTGCAGCACGACATCAGGCAGCTGGAGAGCTATCTGATTTCACACAGCAACTTCCAAAGAAGTAAGACTTTGATCTCCTTTAGAAGCAGAAAGAAGAGGGAAAACTCACGGCTTTTTATCCAGCTTCTGCCTTTTTGCAGGGCTGGAGAAAGATCTGCAGGGCTGAGGCTCAGGGGTGTCCACATCAAAGGTAGCATCAAGATTGATCTCATCGCTGTGGGCCGGGCGGTGGAGCTTCGGGTGCCGCAGTTCCACAGGAGCGGGGCTGCAAGGCCATGCAAAGCGTCAGCCATCGGGAGGCCAGCGCCTGCCACCCAGCAGACAAGAGGAAGACGGAGCCACAAGCTACACTACTGAGTCACAAGACAGCAGTGGGACCAGGACCAGAGCCCCCTTCTGCTTACAAGTAACAAAAAGGACAATCTGAATCCCAGAGCTTAGAGTCAATGCCCCAAAACTGCTGTTCACCCTCAACTGGCCTGTGCTGTAACAGCAGCACCGTGAGCCCAGGGAAACACACTGGCACACTGTTGCTCTATGGACACAACTCAGTTTGCTAACACAGGCTCCTTGTAAGAAAGAACTTCATAAAAATGTAAAAAATGTCATTCTCCAGGTTAGGTTCCTCTGCCTGGCAAAGATCTCTGGTCCCCATACGCCAAGACCTGCTCACTGGATGGCCAACTCTGGGGCAACTGGGAAAGCAGCTTTAGGGATATTTTCCTGGCAGGACATAGCAGCAAAGAGTTTGTCAAAACCTAGCCTGTTCTTCCATCCCAAACCCTGTTCTTCCCTGACCCAAACCCTGCAAAACCAACACTTTTTCCAGGCAAATCAAACACCATCTTGTCAGCAACAAGGAGAAAAAAAAAAAAAAAAAGACACAAGGAGCAAGACGATCGCGCTCTGTGATGCCAGCCAGACTAGCACATTTCTGCCTCCCCAGCTCGTTAAACTGTCAGCTCTTACTTTGGACCTGCCATCTCCAACTTTGGCCTGTATCCGAGGATGCACTTTGCTAACCTTTCGAAGACTAGTCGACTGAGTGTCTCTCTGGTTACAGATGGCACTTTCAGAGTATCCTGAAGGATGTCTATCTTCTTCTTTAAACTCTGGAGGGAGGAGGGAAAGCAGACAGCAATATAAGGAAAGATTTAGTAGCAGATACTTCTGCCCTTTTCCACAAATCAGCATCAGGTGGAGCACATGAGAGGTAAGGTGGGCTGAGCAGAAGCCAGCATAACTCCTGGCTTTGCAGCTGCAGGCCATGGCCAGCTGCCAGTTACTGCAGACGAAGGAAGGATATTCTCACCAAGATCTCCTTGTCCGCATTCTTCAGATCCTTCTGGGTGCTTTTTAACTCCTCCTTTGTCTTCTCTAACTCTGAAACCGTTTTCTGCAGCTGCAGAACAAACACCCCCAAGGAGCAGAGTGGTTATAGCACACAGGTAAGGGAGAGTGCGGATCCCCGAGAACAGTACGCTCTGCGGCAGATGCCACTTTCCCCTGTTCCAGAGCTCGGTTTTCCTGTGGCAGTCTGACCAATCTCCTGTATCAGAGCAGTCCCATGCCTGTCCATTCCCTCAAGCCGCCTGCAGAGGGACCTCCAGTGCTGCTAGCACAACACAAACCTTCCCAGAGCATTTCCCGAGCATTTCTGCCTGATGGCGACAGCTTTTCCCTGCTCTAACGCTTGGTGGCTGCATTCCGAATTCCTGCAGGGCTCTGGACACACCAGAGCAGAGGAATTACAAACCACAGGCTGGAGGATGGTAGTGCATCAGCAGTGCTGGCACACGGACAAGCCTGATTCAACAGGGAAGCACGCCAGGAGCAGGGGTCGAGAAATGGGCTGCTACCACATGAGAGACTTCTGTGGGTTCAGGAGTCTGGGCCAGCCCACAGAGTGTCGGTACAGTCAGCTCTCCGTCAGCCGAGTGCACTGACTCGCATCCTCCTGACCGGAGCCAGTGATTGCAGTTTGGCACCCACTCAGCCAGAGTCAGGCTGATTCCAGCAGCAGCCCCTCGCACAGGGGGTTAACTCACTTGGGGAGCAGCACAGCAATCTGAGCACCTCCTTCTCCATTTGAGGGGACCGCAACAACTCTGGTCAGGTAACAAAAATAGACCAAATCCACCCACAGTCTCACACTTTGTGAGCTTGGAGGCGGGCATGCCCCAGGGAACACCTGTGCCTTGGAGAGCAAGGCTTCACACACACATTTTTCACAGGGACCTGCTACCAAAACTGACAGAAAGCGATTCCTGACCCAAGCTAACAGAGCCCAGCCAGGCCTGGGGTACAGCAGGAGCACAGCAACACAGGTGTTTCAGCAGCTCCAGGCTCTGCACCAGGCCAGGAGCAGCCCAGGCAGGCTCTGTGCAGAGCCGCCCACGTGTCTTCACCGCACCTCAGGGACCTCTCCTGCCTGGGCCCAGCATCGCATGGGAGCCGTGGCCCAGTTCAGGCTGGGTGTGACTGTGGTTGTGCCACGCCACGGCCAAGCCCTGCTCAACTGGTGCTGGCTCCAAACCCCTTCCCACCTTCCCTAGGGACCCACTTCTGCACCAGTAAGGGGCTGGCAGCTGAGCTAGCTCACGCTCAGCAGTGTGGCAGGATGAAGGCAGTGCTGCTTCCAGAGCCCAGCAGAAGCAGCAGAGCACCTGCACGCTGCTGTTTTCCAGCCCAGGCTCCCTGCCAAACTGCTGCTGGCTCTGAACACGCTGCCCCAGCAGTGTCTCCAGCGACTGCCCTCCTGACAACGGCCCATGAACCGCTCACTCACCACAGCATCACACCCTGACCCAGAAACCCCAGCCTGACACTTCCACACCACCCTACCACCCAAGCAGTGCCCAGTGTGGGCGGGGGTCACTGCAGAGGGCCTGGGCCACAGTTATTGACAGGAATCTACAGACCAGATGTCACCCTGGCTTCCTTTACCTTGCTATTGACAGAAAACAGCTCCTTCTTCAGCTTCTCTGTCATCTCACTAGAGATCTTCCGAGCCTCCTTCAAGTTTTCATATTCCCTGCAAAAAGACCAGGAGAGTCATGCTGTTTGTAAGAGGATTGAACTAGAACTTCTCTGAAACAAGCCAAGACCCTTAATTTCAAGCTCTGCAACTGCAGAGCCACCAGAGAAAAACCTGGGAGACACAAAGCACTTTAGGGAGCAGAGCTGAGTGTACCAACAGTGTGTCAAACATACCGCTACACCATGGGGGAGAAAAAAGCTGCAGAGGATACCATGCCTGAGAACAGGGCATGAACAGAATCCATCAGCAAAATGGAAACCAGATCCAGAGACATTTCAGTTGCCAGAGGAAAAGAAAGACAGAGAAGCCTCCATGCTGGCAGTAAATAGAGGACTTTGCTTTAAGTGACTTTTCCAGAGACTTCACACTATTGGCCATGCACATTCATTCCCAATTACACCGCAGGGACACTCGTCTCATTACAGCTTTGTATCAAAGCTGCAATTATTCAGCTGCCATCAGAAGGGACCTTAAGAGGCTGTGGTTTTGCCCAGTAGGACCAGATGGATTTCCAGGTAGGGGAGGGCAGCGCGGCGGATTCGCCTTGCCAGAGAGCGCCCAAGGCCACAGCTGCACAGCGCGATGCAGCAGAGGGTACAACCCCGAGCCCCTCATCCACTCATTTCCCCTTGGGCACTGGAGGAGAAGAGAGGGAATAATAATCATCACCTCACTCACAGGTGCACTGACAATTCAGGAGACAGTTCCCATGGTGACACGCATGTCACTAGAGTGACAACAGGAACAGTTCAGTGTGACAGGCTCCAATCTATGTCCCCAGGATCTGTCAGTCAAAATCCAGTGGAGGCCCTAAGAAGCGGCGAGAGCCCTGCAGAGCCTGTGTGCCTGCCGGTACTCAGCAGAGGGTTCTCCCTGGGCACACCCAGGACAGCAGGATTTGGCTGTGCCAAGCCTGCAGCACCTACTTTTTCAGCGAGACACAGTAGATTGCAAGCTGTTCCACCGCTGCCTGCCCAACTCCCATCTCTCTGATCATCTCCTCCACTTCGGGGCGCTGGCTCTGAAGCAACAGCTCAATGCTGCACAAAATAAAAAAATAAAAAAAAAAAAAAAAAAGAACCCTCAGCTCATGAGTCACAAACAGGGCCAGGAAAGAGACTGGAGCCCTGCTTCCCCCCAAGGAGCTGGTGCAGCCTAAGCTCCTGCTGCAGGCACTCTGGATGTTGTGGGGGAAGAGAGACAACTGCCCCATCACAAGCAAGGCTTTTTGCTAGGGAAGAGTAGCACGATGCGGACAGACTAGAGAAGAGGCAGCTGTACACACACACTGCACATGGGGCTGATGTCCCAGCTCTTAGGCCCTACAGCCATGTGGCTGACTGTTCCTGGGCTGGGATTCTGCCCCAGCATCCTCCGATACCAGGAATGGCACGTAGCCATGCTCAGAGCGCTGGAGATGTGTGCACACAGTACCGTGCCTTCCTGCTGTTTAGGGACAGCAGCTGCCTGGAAACATAGTGGGAGCAAGAACACAGACAGGCAACCAGGCACGGCAGGACCCCTCCCTCCCTCTCTGAGGAGGGGAGAGGCACGCAGCCCAGCCTGCAAGGCCCAGAGAGAGCCCAGGATCTCACCGCTCCATGGTTCTCAGCTTGTTTCGCAGTCGGCGGGCCTCCTCCTTTGAACTTCTGTTATCCTCCTGCTGCTGCTCCAGGAATTTCATCTGCTTCTGCAGAGAAGCAAGCGCACGTTAGAAAGGCTCCAGGGATTGTTACAGAAACATCCTGGCTTATGCGCACTGCGGGCAGCTGGGAGCGTACATTGGCTCTTAATGCTATCACCACCTCAGCAGCCCAGGATTACGGAGAGTTTAGCTCCCTCCCCACTGCACCCCTAGCTCTGCTCCTTGCTAGCGCAGCAGGATCTCGGCGCTAATCGCAAGACAAGTCTGGCGCTGAGACTGCATCGCAGCCTCCTTTCTGCTGGGAGCGTTTGCGGGGCTGCGCAGTGCCCTGTCCACAGCGACAGTTTGTTTTTCGAAAGCAAAGGAGTCCACAGCAAGCAAACCTTGCGATTGCTTTCTCCTCCATGCACAGCTGATCCCTTTGCTTCAGCCTCCCAGTTCTCCTCACCGTTAGCTGCTTGGAGCATAAATAGGAATCCTGAGTGGGTCTCTTCTGGGAAACTTCAGCCAAACCAGAAGCCCACCCAGGCAGTTCCCTCACCCACCTGGCCATTGCAGCTATCACCCTTCCAGGCTCTCCAGTAGCAGGCGGCAGCAGCAGCAAACCTCAGCTGAGCTGAAAAAGCACAGCTCTGCAGTGTAGCAGAGGACAGGGGAAAGCTGGTCTGAATTAGCACCGTTCCAACGCATCTGTGCTGTCTAGGTTTGTGTGTGCCTGGGCACCTCGCACAGCACCTTCAGAAAGCTCTGAGCCTGGATTCAGCACCGTGCTGACTCCAGGGAGAGGCCTGGCCAAAGGCTATCGCCTCGTAAAGCTCCCTTCCACGCAGAAGTCCCTGCTCCTTGCAGGGGGGTTGGACTAGATGACCTTTGAAGGTCCCTTTCAACCCTAACCATTCTATGATTTTATCTGCTTCCTGCCACAGAAACCAAAGAGCTGTGAAACAGCCGGGACTTTGCAGAGGGAAAGGCTCAAGCATTGCTCTTGCTTAAGCAGAGCCCATCTTTTGCTCTTGCTAACCAGAGCCCTCTATGCTTCGGAGCCCCAAAGCAGCATTTTGTGCCAGGTTGGAGCAGTGTCCCTAGCTTAAGGCAGCTGAAACAGCAGCAAACTCTCACAAAGGTTCAGCAGCAGCAGATAGCGCTAGCAGAAGAGGGGAAGGGCTCGCAGCCTGTGGGCTTGACCTGCGTCACAGCTAGTTAAGCCTGTTATTTTCACTGCAGAAGTTTAGTGCTTTAATCTTTAATGATGCAGTATAAGACAGCGCTTGGCATTCGGCTGAGAAAGCCCGCACACCACAGAAAAAATACCTCCAGGTCCCTAATCCTTCTGCCCTGCCCAGCTTTCATTAAAAGGACTTAAGCATCCACAGAGGGTTTTTGCTACAGGCAAGAAAACCACCGAGCCTTCTCCTGAGGTGCCAAGGCAGGAAAACCAAGTGCAGAGATGTTGAGTTGAGCAGCAAGGACCAGCTTCCACAGCCACAGGAGTAGGGAGTATTGGAAGTATCCTGCCACTGGTACACCTGGGATCCCAGGAGCATCTCTGGCATGGCACAGGCTCAGGCTGCCTTTATACCCCAGGAGATTGGATATAATCCCACAATTAGGCAAAAAAAAAAAAAAAGACCTCCTGGACTGGTTCCTCTCAGGAAGAGCCCAGCTGCAGGTGCTACACAGCAAGACAACCCCTCAACCCATCTACAAGCTCCTCCTGGGCCACTTGGCCTTGGTCAAGGAACACGATGCAGTTTAGGCTGTTGGGTCAGACCTGTACTCCAAGGGGCAGAGGTCTTGGGAAGTGTGGTTAACCTCTACCCTGCAGCTCACAACCCCACCTGCCTGAACCCCATCTTCTTGTGAGAAGCACATCATCTTCACACCGTGGAGACCGCTCACCTCAGCCCCACCAGCAAGGCAAAGTTATTCCGCTTACTACAAGACATCCCAACAAAGCAGCTCCTGCTCTTCCCCTCGCTGTTTACGCACAGTACATGACTACACACTGAGTCACTGCACGCTGAAACACAACAGGAATATTTGATCCCTGGACTTTACACATTACTAACCTAACCAAAGGAAAGCCCTGGCAACAGAACAGAGACAGGAGAGTTAGCTGGATCGAATCCCACTCAGCTGAAGCTTGCAACTCCTCCTCCATATATTTCAGTTTGATTTCTCCCCTAGTCAAACTAAGAAACTAATTTTCCTTGAATCCCACCTGGCCTAAGCCCATTTCAAAAGAACATTCTACCGTGGGGAGTCAGTGTTTCGGCAACGGGGCGCTGGGGCCAGCTCCCGCTCTCGGTTCGTGCTGCTACCTTTATGATCAGCGCTGCCACTTCGTTAGCAAGGCTCAGCCAGCAGCCCCCAGGCTGGGCTGGCATCTCTCCCCCACTCCAGCCACCTCTGCCTTGAGCATGCAGCTGCTTGTACGCAGGACACAGGCCTGGCTTTCACACCTCCAAATCACCCCCAGGTGGAGCCGCACTCAGGACCTTGAGACGAGCAAGACCACTCACTTCAGATTAATAAAACCAAAATGAAAACCCCGCTACGCTGCCGTTCTGTCAGTCAGAGATCAAGGAGCTAGGAGTCTCGAGGTACCAGATCCAAAATCCCACCAGCATGTCTTTATTAGCAGGGCCTGCGGAGATCTTCACCAAAACCAACACCAACTGTGCAGTGGTTAGTGCTGAAGTCCTGCTGGGGATAAGAAAGGTACCTTGAGAGAGGAGCACAGCATCTCTGTCTCTCCCAGCACCTTCTGGAGCGACTCTATTGTGGCATTGCGCACATCCAGAGTATCCCTCAGCCCATCCACAACAGCCTGGCATTCCCGCTTTTCTTTCTCTGGAAGAGGAAAAAAAAAAAAAGAAAAAGGTCACGGCCTGGTAACCAAGACTTCAGCTGCCCCACAGCAGCAGGAGCACAACAAAGAGATGCTGCTTGCAGTCTCAGGCTCCAGGCTGCTAGGAGTTGGCTGCTCCTGCAGAGAGCCATTTCCCTAAGTGCTGTCTGCACCAGGGTCTGTACCGAGCAATTGCTTCTCCCAGTGCCAGCAGGCTTCAAGATTTTCTTTACTAAAGATAACAAGTTCCTTTTAATAGCTTTCCAGTGCCAGCCCTGCTAGCATTAAGCTGATGCATCTTAACTCTTGCATACTCTCAAAGCCAGGCTTGCACAGAGAAGTGTTCTTGAGTTACACCGAGCTGGAGAGTTGAGCCCCAAGCCCACCCCCTCCGCACGGAGCCTTACGTGTGGGGAAGCCCTTCAGGGGGCTGTCAGGCAGCTGCGCACAGCGAGCCACCACGCTGCCGCGTCACCGCGCTGCCGCGGCTACCCTCACCACAGCACCTACGTCGAAGGGCAAGAGGCAGCAAAGCAGAGCTCTGCTGGGTACTGGGGACTTCACAGGGCATGCGACAGCTCAAGTAGCTTCTGCAGAGCGCCCACTTTTTGCAGGTTACCAAACCTTTGAGTCCTGCAGTCCCTCCCCACATAGGCAATCCAGGAACAAAGCACATACGTCTGAGCACCAGAAAGTGGTGGAAAACACCACCAGATTTCAATTTGTTTTGTTGAGACAAGGGAAGAACAACGCACAAAGCAACAACCGCCATCAGGAGCTGACAGACCTACACAGGGAACGGCTGGCATCACTGGAAAGCTCAAAGCAGTTGGGTAGTGAGGGAAAGCAGCAACCCCTCCGTCTGACCCTGCTGAGAGCAGGGTGGTCTTCAGCTCAGCATCTTCTGTCTTTGCTAAAGTCGCCCATGGCTCCAGCCTGACAACTGTGGAGATCCAATCAGTGCCTTTCTGAAAAGCTGTTTCTCCTTGCAAGCAATCCAGTTTCAAACTGCGCCACCACATCCCATGGAAGCATGACCAGCAGCGCAGCTTCACTGCTCGATCAGAAGAGCCACGGGGGACTGGGGAAGAAGAGAGGAACATATCCCAGCAGAAGCACACAGGTGGCTAGGGAAACAAAGATTTCTTCCTCAGCACATCACTTTTTCTCCATTGATCTGAATAACCCTTCCTCACCAGAGGCAGCACAGCCTGGAGATGTTCCTGTGCATTTGCAGGGACACCAGATCCACCAAAAGAGTTAGGGCTTCCCCCTTCTCCGTTCCTAGCTACCCAGAGGCAGATGGCAGGAGTCAAACCTCCCTGTGCCGCAGGAATGAGTTTTCAGCTCGTTCAGAGTGCCTCCCACAGAGCCTGCTGGGTCTGCTCAGAGCTCTGCACCTCTAGAGCCATTTGCAAGCTGATCAGAGACTGGCAATTACACAGCTCCTCTCCCGCGCGCAGCACAAAGCACATCTTTAAGTGAAGAATTTATACACAAGAACCACCAGAGAGCAGAGTGCCCACAGCAAAGGAGGCAGGAGGTGGGAAGGAGCTTCTCATTTCCCATATGAAAAGAGAATGGGACAGGGAATGTCAAACCCAACCTCTACTCACCAGAAGCCGAGAAGATGAGCAGGCCCTTGAGCAGTTTTTCTTGGATAACATCCTAGCAAGAATCCCAGCCACCTTCCCCAGAAGATCTGGCTCTCTACCAAGTCACTAAACTCAACCAAGCTGGCAAGAGAACAGGCCTCAGAATAGAGACGTGCAGACAGTCCAATTCTGCTCTCAGGCTAAGGACTGAATCCTCAATCTACTGGCTATTCATGTCTGTCTCGTGCACACGGGGAAGGCAGAGGAAAGACGACTCTCAGGGCGTGGGTGAGCCCCCAGCATTCTTTAAAAATGTTTTTTTTTTTTTCCCTTCTGCTACTGTGTCTTTGGATTTCTGTCACTCAGACTGACATTTTCCTTTCGCTGCTCATGACTCATGTTCTGATGACAGGCTGCCTACAGACGATGCTTAAAACCCATCGACAAGTCTCCAGGGCTTTTGCTTTTCCTGCCTCCCTCAAACATCCTCTAAAATTAAAGATGGGAAAAGGGAAGCGCGCGCACACACTGAACTCCGTCTGCTCTTCGCACAACACATGTGGCACTGCAACAGCCAAACAAATCCAAACCCTTCCCACTGCTGCTTGGGCACCACTTTTACCCCCTCATCTGGTAGAAGGAATGAGCCTTTGCCATATGCAGCTGTGAGTTTCCCAGTGAGCAAACCAAGCCTTTTGCTTTCAGCAAGCCTGCTCCAGATATAGCTGTGCGGCCATTCTGTAGCTTATGATCAGGAAGAGGGGCAAATGCATATGTCTAAACTTGCAGAGAGCTCCCCAGTTAAAGCAGAGCGGGGCTGCACTGTCTCTGTCATACAAGCTCTGTACAAGCTTTAGGTGGTCTCACTTCAGCAAAAGCTCTGAAGAAGCTGCTCCAGCAAAACAGCTTGCAGCCTGCCCCACAGCCTTGGCTTCAGAGAGGGGTGAGCTCTGCACAGGGCTTCCTCACGGCTGGGCAAGGCCAGGAGCAGCCGATCGTGGGCTGCTGATCCCCCGCCAGCAGCTGGAACTCACCTTTCATGGAGAGCTGAGCCTTCACCTTGTCCAGTTCATTCTGAAACACAACACAGAAAACCCGATTAGGAAATGCCCCGCAGAGGAGCTTTTGGCAGATCTTAAAAGGACCTGAGAGGTTTCTCAGCAGGACATTTGCACTGGCCAGGTGCTAAGGAGGGAACACAGTAACAGCAAGCACTGAGGTACCAGCAAGTACAATCGCAGGGAACGCAAAGAGCACCTCCAACTGGCATTCTGCTGGGGGAGAAGAGAAGATCCCAGTTTCATCTTAGCCTTGTCAACCTTGTGTTTCTCACACTGTCAGTCATTTTGCTTTAGCTGAATAATTTTGGAAGGCTCAGGGAAACACAGGAAATCAGACAGGAACAATTTTTATAACGTTTTACCTAAACAAGGCAATAAGGCAGGGATGCTGCCAGACTAACTGCATTGGAATTTGCTTTGAACCGAAGCGAACTTTAATGGGGTGCAGGTGGGAGACAGGAGGGCAGGTCCAAATGTCTGAAAAGGTAACCAAGCGCACGATCAAAAGGCACCAGCTAGCATTCTGATGGATGCTAAAGCCACTGCAGTTCAGGATGCTGATACAAGCTAACAGCTCAGTGAAATGGCTGTGAACAGATCACCGATAAACCAATATCAAACTGGGGGCGCAGAACATCTCCTGGATGGCACAAGGGTCTGGGGAAGGTCAAATGTTCCTAGAGTCTTCATTAAGGATCTGAAAGAGGTAGCAAATGCCTCACAGTTTAAATTATAGATAATGAAGTGATGCATCTTATGAACACTTGCAAATAGGCAAAGGAAGTATAGACAGGTCACAAAAAAGAGTAATATATAAATATATATATATGTGTGTGTATATATATCAAAAAATATATAGAGAAATACATACAGGAAAGAGTCAACAGAAGATGACTTAAAAAGCTGTGTTGGAGAACTGCAGAGGAAAGCACATAACAAGTCAGGCAGGAACTGCAGTGGAATAAAACCACAATAAAATGCCAACACAGTACTGAAGCAGAGCGCACAAATCTGTGCAACCCGGAACGCTACATGCAAATCTGAGCTGAGAATAGCAGCAGCAGTGACCACGGATCTGACAGGACCAGAGCGAAGCTCTGCTAGTGACAATAAAGGCAGGAAAGAATATGGGATGTAAAGCTCGGTAAGCAGAAGGGACAAAATGCAAAGCCTAGCAGAGCTGACTTGGATTTGCCCCCGGGAGGGGACAACAGCTGGAGGGCTGACATGGAATTAACTCTGCTGCAGGAACTATTCTGGAGAAGCTTCCTCAGAGGCCTATTCAGGAACGATTAGTGAGCTCACAAGATGTGCTAATTAGCATGATAGCAAAGAAATTCCGGGCTATTGCAGGCAGCTATGTAACATTACCTCATTCATCAACTTAATCTGAAATCCCTCATCCTCCAACACAGCTCCTAAAGGCTGCTCCCAGTTTTCACTCCTCTGATAGAAGCTCTCCTCTCTCTGCCAGCCTCAGTTACAAGATCACATTTTCCTAAGATCAAAAGAGTTTATCCTGACCACAAACGGACAGCTATCGTCCCAGGTTTTTACCCACCCCAGCAGATTTACAGGCAGGAATTCTCCTCCTCCTGCTTCCTTTTCACCAAGCTGAACAAGCCAGAGGAAACTGATGCCTGGTGGTGGGAAGCAAAGCAGCCCCGGCACTCCTTTGACCGTAAACATTTCAGAGCAGAAGCAAGAGTGAGGAATAGCACCAAAGGCAATAATTATCCAAAAGATAATTTGGGTAATTCTGCAACAACAGGAAGAGGTTTCAGATTATGAGGGAGCTCTTCTGACCACTTACAACTGGGTGCTTAAGGCTGGTTCTCAGAAGAGCATCCCAAGCTTGAGACAACAAGCGGACCACAGCTATGCACTCTGCTTTCTAGCACATGGAAGCACGCTCCCTCGCCTCAGTCCAGCCTTTTCATGGCAGGAGGCCAAACACTCATTTCAGGACATCTGCGGGCTGCACAGATCCAGCTCCAGTTGATTACAGAGCCGAGTACCACTCGACGCCCAGGCTCTTAGAGGGACAGGCAGTGGTTGGCAACAAGCCCTGGATGTGGGGGCTTTTTCAGGTGAAATAACCTCTGGCTGAGGTTGTCATCAATTCTTTTCTCAGGCTCTAAAGAGTCTGGGGACGGCCCACCATGTGTTACCTTTGCTGAACTGCTGCCCCAGCCAGAATCAGATACTCCATCGCAGATGGAACTCCAGTCTAGACAGACATTGAGTCCCACCCATGGTGGCCACCCATGTTCTTAAGGTGCTCCATATCCTCCAGAAACAAGGCAGCATACAACACAGAACTGGTGACAAACCAGCATCAGCCCAGCAACAACCTGAATCAGTGCAGGCGGCAGTAAATACGCATACAAACTATGCTAATCTACACAGAAAATATTTGGTTCTTCCCCATTAGATAGCGGCCTCGGCACTCTCATTAGGAGAGCGGCCCACTCAGGGCTAGATGTTGCTCTGATGGCCACGCAACAAACTTTGTAGGAGCATGATGAGTGACCATCAAGCTTGTTGCTCAGGAGCGGCTCCACAGTCCTGCCCTTGCGCAAGGGAGCAGCTCTTCAGCACAGCCTGCCTGGAGGAACCCATCTTAGATCCCAGGGTGGGGGTGAAAGGGAACAGAAAGCTTTTCTAGGGCAATTTTCTCCAGTCAACCCATTTCTGAGTCGCTCATCTGTTTACACTTGTGAGAACAGATCCGAATATGTACCAAACGCAACGCTTATCCGCTCGGAGCCATTGCCTTGCTTCTAGGGCACACAGCTTCAAGCGCCGAGAGATGCTTTTTCATTTCCTCGGCACACGTACTTCGGCCCTCAGTGTCTTTATTAGCGGTCTTCGAGAATGACAGTGCTACTCACATCATAGTCTGGCTGGCTTTATTTTAAAAACATACGATATACATATAGCATTGTCATGGCAACCGCTAATTATGGTAATTGCTGCACATGCTGATTCTAAACACAAGAGAGTACAAGCATCCCATTATACCAAGGTCAGCCCATTACTTTTTTTTTTGGAACAGATAACTCCAAGACATAAGGAGCCCTGCTTCATCCACACAAAACAAAGGAGGAGAACATGGAACAGCCACTCTGCGTTCAGCCCAGCTCTCCGTACCCAAGGGTGGCACTTGGAGAACATCACCCCGCACCCCAGCTCCAGCCAGGATCACTCCCATGGACCCAGCCCCAGCCCCGTCCACTCTCCTGCTGGTGCAGCTTCCTAATTTCTCTTGGGAAAGCCAGACTTTATCACCACTCTGCCCCACTTCCTTACAGTCTGTGCAAACAAACTCACCTGCAGAGAAGGGAGGGGGTGGCAGTTCCTCTGACAGCCCCTTCTTTCCAGAGGGTTTAGCAGCACTCATGCACAAACGAGATACAGACACCAGCAGCAGTTCATTGCATTTGGGACTGTTCCTTCTCCTGCCTTTTGGAAAAGCGTTGTAGCCTGATCCGCAAGGTTTCGAGGGCCAAGGGAGGAGCAGCAGTTGGATGTTTATTTGCTGCTGCTTTAGGAGGTTTCCAGATAAGGGGAGAACCATAACGGAGAGCAATGAAGTAGGCTTCCTGAGTCTCCACAGGAGATTTGCTCAGGGGAAACTCTAACGCACCACACAGAGACTTCCTTACAACAGAGCTGAGGCTGGGTGAGGACCAAAAGAGAACAGAGACAAGCAGGAGACACCGGTGTGCTGCAGATCTGCAATGGGAGCACATCAGAAGCAGGAAGCAGCCGTTGGTGGAGGACCAGCAGCCCAGGCCACACTTCCAAACTGCTGAAGCATCACACGACAGAAGAACCACCCCCCAAGTCAATTACCTGCAAGGTCTCCGCATCCGGTGCTGTCTGCTCCTCCAGGGCAACATCAAAAAACAGCTTATTGATGATGTGTCTTTTGCTGACCTAAACACAGGAGACAGAAGAGGCTGATGGGCACGAGTGTGGAAACACAACAGATACGGAAGACAGACGGAGGGGGAGAAGGTACCATCTTGTCACAAGGCCAGGAAAGGCAAGTCAGATCACGTGCTTGACGCCATTAGCGACGATGCTCTGCTTCGGCTCATCAGCGCAGCAGCCGACCCCCCACTCAGTTTTGGGAGCGCAACTCCAGCCAAGCTCCTGAGCCGCAGCAGAAAGATTCAGGCATTTCTGAATCAAGCGCAGTCTGTTCTCTGGCAGCTAAGGCCCAAGCAGCTGACGCTGAGCTAACACGATGCCAGATCCTAAGACAGAAGTACGTGCTGCTTTCTGCAGGCAGAAGGTGCTGTAATTGAATTTGATAGCTCTCCACACCTCCCCCATGCAGTTACAGCTTTGTGTTTTAAGTATTATATACAGTCATGACACCAGCTAATTGCATAGTTACTGCTACATAAGATGTTATTTTGCGATAACTCCATGGTAACCCAAAGATGTAAGAGGTAGTGAAGAACCGAGGGAATCAACAAGTCGGGGAAGGAACAAGGGCCAAGACCTTGAGAGGAAGAAAGAAGCACGAGCGCAGAACAAGCCCAAGCTGCAGCTGGCTAAAAACCTACATCTGAGGGCGAGGCAGCGTCTCCCGCAGCCACTACACGCCAAGACCTGCTGCCAGCATCAAGGCAGGCGACACAAGGGACTTCAAAGAAGTTCAGGTCTTGATTAAGCCGCTAGATCGCCAAGCCTTGGCTTCCCACCTCAGAAGCAGAGCACATCCTTCCCTCCCTCCCCAGCCTTCGCTTTTCTCAGCCAAGGGCGGAGCGCTGCGGAGCGAGGACTGGATCATAAGGACGACGCGCAGCAGAACGGGCTGATGGCGAGCAGCAGGGTACTGGGGAAATGCAACTCTGATGTCCCGATTAACCCCTTCCAGCCCCTTCCGTCACTATGCCAATACTGACTCGGCCCAAATACAAGCTGCAGAACAGAGAACCTTTCTCGAGAAGCTACAACACGGGCAGCAGCAGGGCACCCTCAGAGCACCCCTTGCGATCAGAAAGGTGGCTGAGGGGAGCGCACCCTCTAAGCCTTTGGGGAGATATTTTTTGGGGAGAGAAAGTTCTCTCCACTCCACACCACGAACCTTTTCCTTGAGTCACCACGGGCCCAGCCCACGGCTCCCCCCTGCCATTTAGCAGAGCATCATGGCACCGAAATACAGATGTGTACAGAGGTGATGGCTTTACCTGGATTCTGCACTGGGGGCAAGTCCGGCTCGGTGCTGTGTCAAACCACTGGATGAGACTGAGAAAGGAAAAGAAAAAAAAAAAAAAGACAGTGAATCCTTAAAATCCAGAAGCACTGCTCCCAGGGGCCACCCCAGCAGCCCACCAGGAAACAGAAGGATGCGACTCCTTTTTACAAACTAAAAACAGAAACACAAACGTGTAGTCCAGAGGTGCAGCTAACGAGAACGCCGTGTTCCAGCACGTGCACGCTGCCTTCGCTGCTGAGACAATTCCCAGCTGAATTTAGCGCGCGAGCTTATCTTCACCAGGGCAGAGTTTCTTACAGAGCTCAGATCTCCCTGGGAGAGAGCCTTTGAACAACGGTAGCTTCGCAGGAGCGCGCAGATCCACACGCAGCGCAGCACAAGAGCTGCTATATCAGGATACGACAGCCGAGAGACCCCCGCTTCGGTCAGCTCCACCGACACCCAACGCGCAGCTGCGGAGCGAGGGAGACCGGGCCGGTCTCTGCTCCGAGACGACGAACGCAAACCCGTCGGGCTCCCCGGGAGAGCTACTAACGCATTTTGCAACCAAGCCATCACGTCACGTTTATTTTTGGAGCAGGGTAACAATCTGGAGCCGGCGGGTTACCTTTGGAAGCTCTCCCTCCTCCGTCGGTTGTCGCTCAGAGCGAGCCCGAGCTGCGCAGCTGGTTAAGAAGCGGCCGCCGCAGCCGGGAGCGACGGCCCCTCTCCGAGTTCGTTAGCCAGAAAAGCAAATGCCCGCTCCCTGCCCTCGCACGGGATTTATTTCCGCGGAAGAGCCGCTTCCTTCCAACACAAACACTCGCAACGCGGCTCCAGCAAAAGCATGACATCGCCTGGGGAGGCTCCGCTCCTAATCTAACGCCGCTCCTTCCGGATAAAACCGCCCCGTGTAGGAGCGAGCGGCCGGCACCGGCCCCCCCGGAGCAGGGAGGCCGCGGGCTGAGCGGCCCGGGCGAGGCGGCAGCGCCCTCGGCAACCGAGCCGGGGAGGGTGGGGGGGGGGGGGC